>VXBD01002078.1:2491-21577 GCA_013399975.1 Indicator maculatus | reverse complement strand
CTGAGACAGCTGGGGCTGTTCAGCCTGGAGAAGAGAAGGCTCCAGGGAGACCTTAGAGCAGCCTTCCAGTGCCTGATGGGACTACAAGAGAGCTGGGGAGGGACTTTTGTCGAGGGCTGGGAGTGACTGAACAAGGGACAATGGCTTTGGGCTGGCAGAGGGGAGACTGAGACTGGAGATTAGACAGAAATTCTTTGTAGTGAGGGTGGTGAGACACTGGAACAGGTTGCCCAGGGAGGCTGTGCCTGTCTCCTCCCGGGAGGTGTTCAAGGCCAGGTTGGATGAGGCCTTGAGCAACCTGGTCTGGTGGGAGGTGTCCCTGCCCATGGCAGGAATTGGAACTGGATGATCTTGAAACTGCCTTCCATCCTGTTATGGGGTGCTCCAAACCCCCCGTCCCCCACCTCCATCAGCAGAGGTTTGAATGGGGGAAGACAAAGGTGTGAAATTGCCTTGCAAGGCACAAAATTGCCTTCCCCTCCCCCTGGGGGACAACTCAAAAGGCTCCATTCTTCCTGCTGGGAGCTGAGGGCCCTCACATGCATTCACTGTGGGGGGAGCCCACACTGGGATTTGGAACTGTGACTGGATGGGTTCTTTGTGCCCAGTGCATGTTGGCACTGGACACATTGTCTAGGAAAGTCTTAAATAGAGTGACCAGGAAGTGGTCTGTGCTCTCATTTTGGGATGCTCAGTTTTGGTGCTCACTTCGGACTTGTTCTGGATTCGTGGTGAAATTGGAGAACTCAACACTCAGACCACAGAAGACCTGCCTGCCCTGGGGTCCTGCTGCTGGAGTGACCCTGCCTGCCATGAAAACTGCATCTGTTGGCTGGAACAGGCTGGCAGCGCAGCTTCTCTTGCCCTGCTCAGACAGTGCTGCTGGATGAGTTTGCCTCGTGGCAGCTGTGTCTAAGGACACTGATTCTGGCAGGTCCTTTGGATTTGTGCCGCGTTGTCCGCAGATCGGATTAGGAAACTTGCAGTTCTGGAGTCTGCCACAAAAGAGAGACCCTGGGGACCATCTCCAAGTTCCTGCTCCATCCTCGTGAGTCAAACCTGCATTCTCAGCTTTCCCTAGGGTCCTGGCTTGCCTCTGAAGTGGGGTGAAGCTATTTTGTGGCTTAGCCTTTTCCATTTTCTGAATGCTCTAAATTGTACTAAAGTTGCTCATAAGCATCCTGGTAGAATTCATGACTGAATAGAACCTGTGAATAAATTTACAGAATCACAGAATTAACCAGGTTGGAATAGACCTTCAAGATCATCAAGTCCAACCTATCACCCAGGACCTCATGACTACTAAACCATGGCACCCAGGGCCTCATTCAGTCTTATTTTAAACACTTCCAGGGATGGTGACTCCACCACCTCCCTGGGCAGCACATCCCAATGGACAATCTCTCTTTCTGGGAAGAATTTCTTCCTAACATCAGCCTAAACCTCCCCTGGGGCAGCTTGAGACTGTGTCCTCTCCTTCTGTCACTGTTGCCTGGGAGAAGAGCCCAACCCCCACCTGGCTACAACTTCCCTTCAGGTAGTTGTAGACAGCAATGAGGTCTGCCCTGAGCCTCCTCTTCACCAGGCTAAACACCCCCAGCTCCCTCAGCCTCTCCTCACAGGGCTGTGCTCCAGACCCCTCCCCAGCCTTGCTGCCCTTCTTTGGACACGTTCAAGCAACTCAACATCTTTCTTGAACTGAGGGGCCCAGAACTGGACACAGTACTCAAGGTGTGGCCTAATCAGTTTTGTACATAATTTAATCATTTTTGTATGTAATTTTAGGGCAGTTTTTTTAGGAAAATAAAGATAACTGTATTTTTGTAATTCCCCCCTTGTGAATTTAATCCAAATCAATACACATCCCAAACCATTCTGTGAGTCTATGACTGTCCTCCTGCCCAAGGACTACAGTGGCTTCCACATTAAATTGATCTTCTGTTGTCAGCTTACTCTCTGTAGCAGAGGGACACACATGCCATGTGTCAGCCACCCTGAACTAGCCAAGAGAAGAGCGACGTTCCTCAGGAGGTGAGACACTGTGTTTCCAGCTGCTTTGCTTTTTGATTCAAGGAGCCAAGAACCCCTTCTGAGTGTCAGGTTTCTGTTTGTTTGTTCAGCTGTTGGTGGCTCTGTAGTTTGGTTTGTGGCTGACAAAGCACACTGGATTTCAGCTGGTGAGAGGACACGCCTGCAGCTCGTTGTGTGGCTCAGGGACCTCACTTTGTGTGAGACCCAGCTGTACACCAGAGAGGATGAACGGCAGGGTTAGGTGTGCCCACCTAATCTCTTTTGGATGCAATGTCTCTACAAGTGAAAAAAAATCAGAAGTTTTCTCTAGAATGGATGGGGAATGCCACTGTGGAAGAGACCTGGAAATTTCACTCTTCTGTGCTGCCAGTAGATGATAAAACATGGACCAAGGGTGTGAGGTGAACCAGCGCCAGCTGCACCACTGCTCTTGCACTCTCTCTGGAAAGCCTGGGGCTTGAAAATCTACAAGGAAAATCATCTGTACAGGTCTTACTACAGATCTCTGGGTTCCCTCCAGCACTGGACCAGGTGCAGTACCACCATATCTCTGGACACATTTTTGTGCTGTGTAATGTTTCATAGAATCATAGAATCAGTCAGGGTTGGAAGGGACCACAAGAATCATCCAGTTCCAACCCCCCTGCCATGGGCAGGGACACCTCACACTACATCAGGCTGGCCAGAGCCTCATCCAGCCTGGCTGCAAACACCTCCAGGGATGGAGCCTCAACCACCTCCCTGGACAACCCATTCCAGGCTCTCACCACTCTCATGGGGAAGAACTTCTTCCTCACATCCAGCCTGAATCTCCACACTTCCAGCTTTATTCCGTTGCCCCCAGTCCTGTCACTACCTGAGATCCTAAAAAGTCCCTCCCCAGCTTTCTCGTAGGCCCCCTTCAGATACTGATCCTTTGTGTCCTTTTGGAAGTGCTGGCATTTAAAATAAATCATAGAATCATAGATTCATTAAGGTTGGAAAAGGCCACTAGGGTCATCAAGTCCAACTTTCTATCTCACACCTCCATGACCACCAGACCATGCCCTCAAGTGCTACATCTACTTGTTTCTTGAACACCTCCAGGGATGGGGAATCCAGCACCTCCTTGGGCAGCCTGTTCCAATCCCTGACCACTCTTGCAACAAGGAAATTGTTCCTAATCTCCAACCTAACCCTCCCCTAGCACAATTTCAGGCTATTTCCTTCTATCACCTGAGACTAGGGAGAAGACACCAACCCCCACTTCACTCCAACTTCCTTTCCGGGATCTAGAGAGAGCAATGAGATCTCCCTTCAGTCTACTCCACACTAAACCCCCCAACTCCCTCAGCTGCTCCTCCACAGCCCTGTTCTCCAGACCCTTCCCCATCTTGGTTGCCCTTCTCTGAACCTGCTCTAGCCCTCAATGTTCTTGAAGTGAAGACCCCAAAACTGTATTCAAGTTGTGGCCTCACCAGTGCCCAATACAGGGGGACAATCCTGCTGCCCTCAGCATTGCTGATCCAGGCTTTCTTGGCCACCTGGGCACACTGCTGGCTCATCTTCAGCTGCTGTCACCCAACACCCCCAGGTCTTTCTCTACTGGGCAGTTTCCAGTTGCTCTGCCCCAAGCCTAGAGCATTCAGGGGGCTGTTGTGGCTGAAGGACTCGGCCCTGTTGAACCTCATCCCACTGGCCTCAGCCCATCCAATCAGCCTGGCCAGATCTCTTTGGAGAGCCTTCCTACCCTCTAGCATGTCAACATTCCCACCCCGTTTAGTGTCACCTGCAAACCTACTGAGGGTGTCTCAATCCCCTGGGTCATTGATAATGACATTAAAGAGAACTGAGCCCTGGAAACACCACTTGTGACCAGCCAGCAACTGGATTTGACTCTCTTCCCCACCTCACTTTAAGCCTGACCATGGAGCTGGTTCTTTACCCAGTGAAGCATCCACCCAAAGCAAGAGCAGGCACTTTTCTGGTGGGGATTTGAAGGATCCCCACCAGAGGTGAAGAGCTGTAGTCAAGCCTGGACCATTCCAGAGAGTTAACCACACTATGTTTTTCTTTTGTTTAATGTGAATCACTTCTCTTGTACAGCTTACTTTCCATGTTATATCCAAACAAAACAGTAGCCTGAAGCCATCTCTTTAACTGAGTTTAAGCCATGAAATAAATCTTCAGTCCATCATTTGTTCATCCTGATTTGTTTATGCTTCTTTGTTTTTTTTTTTTCCACAGTGTAATCAGAGAGAATAAAGTGAATAATGGCATCAGAAGCTCCATGGTGAGAATAAATTATATGTTACTTAGTGAATAATAAAATATAGCTGCAAAATATATCGAGGTCTTTGTCTTGATGGCTGCTTTCTGCCCCTGGAAGTACAAAACTAAGATCTTTAATCTGCACATGAGGAGGTGCTTGAGTAATCAAAGACCTAAATAGTTTCTAAATATTAAATCAGAAGCCTGCTGCAAGTAATCAGGAGGTAGGAGCCAGTCACCAAAATCCAGTCGTAAGAGATCTGAATCATCCCAATGTTTTCCAGCAGGAAATGGAATCAACAGTGTAGATATTTCTGTAATTTACCTCCAGAGCACACAAAATTGCCCTTGGATGCTTTGCTGTGTTTTGCCTTCAGCTGAGGCAGTGAGATCATTGTTAGAGAGGAATGATGCCTTGGAGGTTGTTGTTTTCATGGGTGACTCTCTCATTGCCTACCACTGTCTGTCTCTGCAACAAATGCCACATTTCCTCACCAGCAGAGCTCCAGGAGAGCTTTCTGCACAGACTCACAGAATCACAGAATGGAAGGGTTGGAAGGGACCTCCAGGGAGCATCAAGTCCAATCCCTGACCAGAGCTGGATCTAAACTAAGATGATAACACTCAGAGCACCACAAACCTGTAGTGAACAACTCAAGTCTTTGTTTCAAGGAGTTTGTGGAAGTTTTAGGCTGTGCCTAGAGAGTTTTCCACAGCTCTTGAACAGAAGGTGGTAGAATGTAAATAAATCACCACTGCATGTAAAAAGGGAAATAATGAGAAGTTCTAATTAATCCCATTGGACAGATATCTACCATAAAAGTTCATTTGGTAAACTAATTTTCTCTCTTTTCATCTTCCTAGCTCTAGCAGATCCTGACTTCAGCCTTCCACTGGCTTTGTTGACCTTGAGTGCATTCTCTGCCAAGAGGAGTTTGGTCTCTTCTCCCAGGCAACCAGCACCAGAACAAGAGGACACAGTCTCAAGCTGTGCCAGGGGACGTTTAGGCTTGAGGTGAGGAGAAATTTCTTCATGGAGAGAGTTGTTAGAATGTGCTGCCCAGGGAGGTGGTGGAGTCACCTGGAGGTGTTCAAGAGGGGACTGGACATGGCACTTGGTGCCATGGTTTAGTAGTCATGAGGGCTTGGGTGACAGGTTGGACTCCATGATCCTTGAGGTCTTTTCCTCCCTGGACAACCCATTCCAGGCTCTCACCACTCTCATGGGGAAGAACTTCTTCCTCATGTCCAGTCTGAATCTCCCCACTTCCAGCTTTGTTCCATTCCCCCCAGTCCTGTCACTACCTGATAGCCTAAAAAGTCCCTCCCCATCTTTGTAGCCTCAATTAGACACTCTCCAGCAGACCTCTGTCTCTCTTGGAGAGCCCAAAACCCAGGGGTGGTCTCACCAGGGCAGAGTATAGTGGGAGGAGAACCTCCCTAGCCCTGCTGGACACACTTTTACTGATGCACCCCAGGATACCATTGGTCCTCTTGGCCACAAGGACACATTGCTGTCCCGCGGAGAACTTACTTTCCAGTAGGACTTTTTGTTCTGTGTTTCCAGGAAGACAAAAAAGCAGCAAACCTTTGGTTTTGAGGTGCTGGTTTCATAACAGCCTCCCCCTGCAAGCACTGTCATGAGCAGCAGTCATGCTATCTCCATATAAAATTCCACTGGGGACCTACAGGGAATTAGGAGAAGTGAAGGAGAACTCTGTTTGAGATGAGCATTGGTGCTGTTCTGAATGGAAACCTAAATAATGGAGAACAGAAAACATCTTCCCAATATGAAATAGTGTCACTGGTAAGACCTGAGCAGCCTGATCTAGTGTGAGGTGGTCCTGCCTGTGGCAGGGGTTTGGAACTGGATGATCCTTGAGGTCCCTTCCAACCCTGACAGTTCTATGATTCTATTCCACGTGTCTTTACATGGGAGAAGTATTTCCTATGGCACATTGCAGTCATCTGTGATCATTTCACTTGTGCTGAGAGTGACCTCAGACTTCTCACCATTCCAGACCATCTCAAATTCTTCTCAGAATCATTCTGGGGCAAAACCTGAAGCACTGGGAAAAGTAACTACAACAACTCTCATTTGAATACCTATATCCCTATGGAAATTAGAGAAATAGAATGGTCTGGGTTGGAAGGGACCACCAAAGCTCATCCAGTCCAACCCCCTGCAGTCAGCAGGGACATCCTCCACTAGATCAGGTTGCCCAGAGCACTGTCCAGCCTCACCTGAAATGTCTCCAGGGATGGAGCCTCAACCACCTCCCTGGGCAACCTGTTCCAGTGTTCCACCACCCTCATGGTGCAGAACTCGTTCCTGATATCCAATCTAAATCTTCTCTGCTCTAGTCTGAAGCCATTGCCCCTGGTCCTGTCCCTGCAGGCCTTTGCAAACAGTCTCTCTCCATCCTTCCTGTAGCCCCCTTCAGGTCCTGGCAGGCTGCTATTAGGTCTCCCTGGAGCCTTCTCTTCTCCAGACTGAACACCCCCAGTTCCCTCAGCCTGGCCTCGTAGCAGAGCTGCTCCAACCCCCTGAGCATTTTCATGGCCTTCCTCTGGACCCACTAGATCAGGTCCATGTCCTTCCTGTGTTGAGGGCTCCAGACCTCATCATTAAGAGTCAGTTATTGCTTCTCTTGCCTACCTAGGTAGAGAACAAAGCCATGTCCATGTAAGAAAGTCAATCTGACTATGTAAAACGTGATTAATTACATGTTACAGACTCACAGATTGCACTGGGTTGGAAGGGACCCTCAAGGGTCATCTTGTCGGACCCCCTGCAGGCAGCAGGGACATCTCCAACTAAATCAGGGTGCCCAGGGCCACATCGAGTCTGAGCTTGAAGGTCTCCAGGGGTGGGAACTCCACCTCCTGTCTGGGCAGCCTGTTCCAGTGTCTCACCAGCCTCATTGTGCAGAACTTCCTCCTGATGCCCAACCTAACTCTGCCCTGCTCCAGTTTCAAACCATTGCCTCTTGTCCTATCCCCACAGGCCCTTCTGAACAGTCCCTCCCCAGCCTGCCTGGAGGTTCCCTTCAGTTATTGAAATGCAGCTCTAAGGTCTCCCTGAAGCCTTCTCCAGGATGAACTCCACCAGTCTGTCCTCATAGCAGAGGTGCTCCAACCCTCTGATCATCTCTGTGGCCTCCTCTGGACCCTCTCCTGCAGGTCCATGTCCCTCTTGTCTCTTCCCCCATGTCTGATGCATCTTGGGCTGCATTCAAAGCAGTGTGGCCAGCAGATGGAGAGAGGAGATTCTGCCCCGCTGCTCCACTCTGGGGAGACCTCACTTGGAGTATTGTGTCCAGCATTGTGGCCCTCTTACACAAGAGGGACATGGACCTGCTGGAAAGGGTCCAGAGGAGGCCACAAAGATGATCAGAGGGCTGGAGAACCTCTGCTATGGGGACAGGATGGGAGAGTTGGTGCTGTTCAGCCTGGAGAAGAGAAGGCTCTGGGGAGACCTTAGAGCTGCATTTCGATATCAGAAGGGGCCCTACAGGAAGGCTGGGGAGGGACTGTTTGAATCTGGAGCAGGGGAGATTTAGGTTGGACATCAGGAGGAAGTTCTGCACCGTGAGAGTGGTAAGACACTGCAACAGGTTGCCCAGAGATGTGGTTGAGGCCCCATCCCTGGGGACATTCAAAATCAGACTTGCTGTGGCCCTGGGCAGCCTGCTGCAGCTGGAGATGTCCCTGCTGCCTGCAGGGGGTTGGACAAGATGACCTTGGAGGGTCCCTTCCAACCCAATGCAATATGAATCTGTGAATGACTCCAGAGATGGAGACTCCAGAAAAGAGATTAACCTGATACTGGGAAAACAATGGTTCAAAGAACCTCCTTTTAAAGAGATTTTAAGGCAGTTTTCCAAACATGTTTGAGAGTTGAAGGAGGTACTCTGAAAGAAACTGCTCTGCAGCATGAGCTTAACTAAGTTAACATCTTGCTAATTGCTTCAGCACATCTGCAGACAAGCACTCAGCAGGAAGGCTGGAGCCTCTGCTCTTGAGGTTTGCCAAAATATCAATTCATCCTTTGTGCTGAGATGAAGCACAGAATCTGTGTCAGTATCGGTCTGATTCTTTTACTCTCTCTTCTGAAAATAGTTTGTTTTTTTTTTTTCCTTCACAGCTGGACCAAAACATCTTCCTCAGGAGAGCAGCCCTGTTACAGCTATTTCTACAGCTTGTTATGTACCCATCTGCACTCCAGTTCTCATGGACTTCAGTGTGAATCATACACTGATACAGAACTCTTGCAGTTGGAAAAGCCCTCTAAGACCATCCAGCCCAACTGTCATCCTAAGGCCACCATGGCCACCAAACCATGGCCCCAAGCACCATGGCTGCAGGTTTCCTGAACACCTCCAGGGATGGGGACTCCACCACCTCCCTGGGCAGCCTTTTCCAATCCCTGACCACTCTTGCAGCAAAAGGAAATTTCCTCATCTCCAACCTATACCCTCCCCTGGCACAATTTCAGGACATTTCCTCTCTTTCTATCACCTGAGACTAGGAGAAGAGCCTAACTCCCACCTCGCTGTGACCTCCAGTCCAACCCCCTGTCAGAGCAGCATCACCCAGGGCAGGTCACACAGGAACACATCCAGATGGGTCTTGAAAGCCTCCAGAGAATGAGACTCCACAACCTCTCTGGGCAGCCTGCTCCAGCCCTCCAGCACCCTCACACCAAAGAAGTTTCTCCTCATGTTGAGGTGGAACTTCCTGGGTTCCAGTTTGTGTGCACTGTCCCTTGTCCTATCCCAGGACACCACTGAACAGAGCCTGGCCGCTTCTTGCCCCCAGCCCTCAGATATTTGTAACCATTGATCAGATCTCCTCTCAGCCTTCTCTTCTCCAGGCTCAACAGCCCCAGAGATCTCAGCCTTCCCTCCTCACACAGATGTTCCAGGCCCTTCAGCATCCTCATAGCCTCCCTTGGACTCTCTCCAGTACTTCCCTGTCCCTCTTGAGCTGGAGAGCCCAGAACTGGGAGCAATATTCCAGATGTGGTCTCACCAGGGCTGAGTAGAGGGGGAGGAGAACACTCTTCTTCATACACCCCAGAAGACTATTTGCCTTCTTGGCCACAAAGGCACATTGATGAGCAACGATGTCCTAAGTGAGCAGCAGATACTGGGTAAGATGGTGCAGGAGTTTTATGGAGAGGCTGCAGCTGTGGGGACTGCAGCCTGCTCCATGCTGTTGGACTCGATGGTCTCAAAGGCTTCCTCCAGCCTAAACTAATCTGTGATCCTGTGGTCTCTGAGCCAGAGCTCTCCTGCTCACCAAGAGGCTGGAATCATAGAATCAGTCAGGGGTGGAAGGGACCACAAGGATCATCCAGTTCCAACCCCCCTGCCATGGGCAGGGACACCTCACACTACATCAGGCTGGCCAGAGCCTCATCCAGCCTGGCTGCAAACACCTCCAGGGATGGAGCCTCAACCACCTCCCTGGACAACCCATTCCAGGCTCTCACCACTCTCATGGGGAAGAACTTCTTCCTCATGTCCAGTCTGAATCTCCCCACTTCCAGCTTTGTTCCATTCCCCCCAGTCCTGTCACTACCTGATAGCCTAAGAAGTCCCTCCCCAGCAATCATGCATCAGTCCTGACTGAACCCCACTGTAATTTCACCAGGGGATGATGCTGAGTAGCTACACAGCAAGTGCACAGCTCGGTTTGGATGGCAGCCAAGCCCTGGGATTAAATACAAGGACTGGCATTTAGCTCAGGGCTGTGTTGCTATCTGTCAGGCACCAAGCTGTTTCCTTTCCCAGAGGAAGAAAAGAAGGTTGCCAAAGCCACAAGAAACAGCCCTGAAAAGCACTGGAAAGTTGCCTCAGAAACTGGTAAGCTAAACCAGTCAGCTTAGCAGGGCAAGGCTTAGTCCTAAAGTGTGAAGTGTAACCCATCTCAGAGCCATTAATGAGGGCAAATTACACCAAGAAGCAGCTCCCCAACCAAGTGCTGCACAGCTGGGTTCCTCCTGAGGTAGCAGCAGTGGCACTGCCAGCACACACAGGACATGGCTGAGAGCAGCCCTGCAGAGCAGAGATTGCTGTGTGGGTACCTCAGTGTGAGCAGCAAAGAGCTTGCTACACAACATCTTAGTACAGAGAAACATAGAGCTGTCAGGCTTGGAAGGGACCTCAAGGCTCAGCCAGCTCCAACCCCCCTGCCATGGGCAGGGACACCTCACACTACAGCAGGTTGCTCACAGCCACCTCCAGCCTGGCTGCAAAAACCTCCAGGGATGAGGCTTCCACCACCTCCCTGGGCAACCTGTGCCAGTCTCTCACCACCCTCATGGGGAAGAACTTCTTCCTAACATCCAATCTGAATCTCCCCAGTTCTCGTTTTGCTCCATTCCCCTCAGTCCTATCACTCCCTGACACCCTCAAAAGTCCCTCAACAGCTTTCTTGGAGCCCCCTTCAGATCCTGGAAGGCCACAAGAAGGTCTCCTCAGAGCCTTCTCCTCTCCAGACTGCACAACCCCAACTCTCTCAGTCTGTCTCCAGAGCAGAGCAGCTCCAGCCCTCTGCTCATCCTCATGGCCCTTCTCTGGACACCTTCCAGCACCTCCAGATCCTTCCTGGAACAGAGGCTCCAGAACTGGACCCAGAGCTCCAGGTGTGGTCTGAGCAGAGTGGAGCAGAGGGGGAGAATCCCCTCCCTGGCCCTGCTGGCCACACTTCTCTTG
Source organism: Indicator maculatus (assembly GCA_013399975.1). NCBI lineage: Eukaryota > Metazoa > Chordata > Aves > Piciformes > Indicatoridae > Indicator > Indicator maculatus. The sequence goes on along the minus strand of VXBD01002078.1, from coordinate 10,574 downwards.
ATGAAGTAAGTATTCAGGATGTTCCCTCACCAGTGCTGAGCAAGGGAGGACAATCACAGCCCTGGACCTGCTGGCCACACTGATCCTGATGCAAGCCAGGATGAACTTTTAGCCTTTTTAAAGTCCTTTGCAGCTCCTTCCTTGCAGGAGTTGTTACTAATGGTTATGTCCAGGCTTTTATCCTAACAGAGGCATCAACTGGTGGAGTTGTTTTTCATCTTCTCTCTGTTCAGAAACAGCTGTGGAGTACTGAAGAAAAGCTCCTGGGAACAAAGGTTTCTATTCAAGGTAGCTAAAAACAGGAACAGGAGAATGAGCAATTCTTGGGTTTGTCAAACATTTTGGGAACCTTCATTAGGCAGTGTGAGCTCTCCTGGACCTGCCACTTCCCAACAGGCAATTACCTGCTTTTATTTCTGCCAAATCAGTGGCAGAACCTGGGGTGTAATCCTAAATGTGGGATTATGTGACACCCTCTGAAGCAGTGTCATGGCTTGTGATAATCTCATACAGCATGATATCCATCTGCCACTTCAGAGAGACTTTGCAGCCACTTTTGCACTTGGAAAAGCTCTTAATTAGCAGCAGCAGCCAGCAAAGAGCTGAAGCCCCCCCAGGTGTGCTGCTCCCTCAGCTGATGAGGAGTGCTTGCAGAATGTATCCACAGCCAGCTTCTCTCAGCACCAGCAATGAATTCCACTCAGATTTCCCCTGAGATCCAGTTCTGCGGGTGCATAATTCCAAAGGACAGCACTCTGTCCAGCTCTGGAGGAAGGACAGGGACCTGGCCACAAAGATGGTCAGAGGGCTGCAGCACCTCTGCTATGAGGACAGGCTGAGGGAGTTGGGGCTGTTCAGGCTGCAGAAAAGAAGGCTGCAGGGAGACCTGGGAGCTGCATTTCAATACAGAAGGGGAACTGCAGGCAGGCTGGGGAGGGACTATTCAGAAGGGCCTGGGGGCATAGGATGAGGGGCAGTGGTTTGAAACTGGAGCAGGGCAGAGTTAGGAGGTTAGGACTTTACACACTGCCAGCAGCAGGTTTGTGGTCTCTGCTCTTTTTTCTCCTCCTCAGCCTTGAGAAACCTCAGCCACTTCTGTGCTGTCCATTCTTCTGGGAGCTCTCCAAATATTCCTCTTTTTCCACTCTGCTCTTAACATATGCTGGGTGCTGGATACCTGATATGGGTCATGATATCATGCCCTGAGGTGGGAGGGACTACAGAACTGTTCCCCATGGTGCATGAGCAATGCTGCCAGGGCCTTGCTTTACATAGCAATGTAATCATTGTCCTCTATGTCCCATGGAGACTTCATGGTTTTACTTCAGTGCTGCCACACTAAGTTCCAAAGTCTCAGGTGTAATCCAAAGCAGCTCATGACAGCAGCATTTTATCAGGCAAGTAACATTGACTGCATGCAGCACAAGGCTGTTCAGCCTGGAGAAGAGAAGNCAGTCCTATCACTCCCTGACACCCTCAAAAGTCCCTCAACAGCTTTCTTGGAGCCCCCTTCAGATCCTGGAAGGCCACAAGAAGGTCTCCTCAGAGCCTTCTCCTCTCCAGACTGCACAACCCCAACTCTCTCAGTCTGTCTCCAGAGCAGAGCAGCTCCAGCCCTCTGCTCATCCTCATGGCCCTTCTCTGGACACCTTCCAGCACCTCCAGATCCTTCCTGGAACAGAGGCTCCAGAACTGGACCCAGAGCTCCAGGTGTGGTCTGAGCAGAGTGGAGCAGAGGGGGAGAATCCCCTCCCTGGCCCTGCTGGCCACACTTCTCTTGATGAAGTAAGTATTCAGGATGTTCCCTCACCAGTGCTGAGCAAGGGAGGACAATCACAGCCCTGGACCTGCTGGCCACACTGATCCTGATGCAAGCCAGGATGAACTTTTAGCCTTTTTAAAGTCCTTTGCAGCTCCTTCCTTGCAGGAGTTGTTACTAATGGTTATGTCCAGGCTTTTATCCTAACAGAGGCATCAACTGGTGGAGTTGTTTTTCATCTTCTCTCTGTTCAGAAACAGCTGTGGAGTACTGAAGAAAAGCTCCTGGGAACAAAGGTTTCTATTCAAGGTAGCTAAAAACAGGAACAGGAGAATGAGCAATTCTTGGGTTTGTCAAACATTTTGGGAACCTTCATTAGGCAGTGTGAGCTCTCCTGGACCTGCCACTTCCCAACAGGCAATTACCTGCTTTTATTTCTGCCAAATCAGTGGCAGAACCTGGGGTGTAATCCTAAATGTGGGATTATGTGACACCCTCTGAAGCAGTGTCATGGCTTGTGATAATCTCATACAGCATGATATCCATCTGCCACTTCAGAGAGACTTTGCAGCCACTTTTGCACTTGGAAAAGCTCTTAATTAGCAGCAGCAGCCAGCAAAGAGCTGAAGCCCCCCCAGGTGTGCTGCTCCCTCAGCTGATGAGGAGTGCTTGCAGAATGTATCCACAGCCAGCTTCTCTCAGCACCAGCAATGAATTCCACTCAGATTTCCCCTGAGATCCAGTTCTGCGGGTGCATAATTCCAAAGGACAGCACTCTGTCCAGCTCTGGAGGAAGGACAGGGACCTGGCCACAAAGATGGTCAGAGGGCTGCAGCACCTCTGCTATGAGGACAGGCTGAGGGAGTTGGGGCTGTTCAGGCTGCAGAAAAGAAGGCTGCAGGGAGACCTGGGAGCTGCATTTCAATACAGAAGGGGAACTGCAGGCAGGCTGGGGAGGGACTATTCAGAAGGGCCTGGGGGCATAGGATGAGGGGCAGTGGTTTGAAACTGGAGCAGGGCAGAGTTAGGAGGTTAGGACTTTACACACTGCCAGCAGCAGGTTTGTGGTCTCTGCTCTTTTTTCTCCTCCTCAGCCNACAGGCTGAGGGAGTTGGGGCTGTTCAGGCTGCAGAAAAGAAGGCTGCAGGGAGACCTGGGAGCTGCATTTCAATACAGAAGGGGAACTGCAGGCAGGCTGGGGAGGGACTATTCAGAAGGGCCTGGGGGCATAGGATGAGGGGCAGTGGTTTGAAACTGGAGCAGGGCAGAGTTAGGAGGTTAGGACTTTACACACTGCCAGCAGCAGGTTTGTGGTCTCTGCTCTTTTTTCTCCTCCTCAGCCTTGAGAAACCTCAGCCACTTCTGTGCTGTCCATTCTTCTGGGAGCTCTCCAAATATTCCTCTTTTTCCACTCTGCTCTTAACATATGCTGGGTGCTGGATACCTGATATGGGTCATGATATCATGCCCTGAGGTGGGAGGGACTACAGAACTGTTCCCCATGGTGCATGAGCAATGCTGCCAGGGCCTTGCTTTACATAGCAATGTAATCATTGTCCTCTATGTCCCATGGAGACTTCATGGTTTTACTTCAGTGCTGCCACACTAAGTTCCAAAGTCTCAGGTGTAATCCAAAGCAGCTCATGACAGCAGCATTTTATCAGGCAAGTAACATTGACTGCATGCAGCACAAGGCTGTTCAGCCTGGAGAAGAGAAGGCTCCAGGGAGACCTCAGAGCAGCCTTCCAGTACCTGCAGGGGGCTCCAGGAGAGCTGGGGAGGGACTTTGGACAAGGGCTGGGAGTGACAGGATGAGGGACAATGGTTTTGAGCTCGGAGAGGGGAGATTGAGAGTGGAGATGAGGAAGAAATTCTTGGCAGTGAGGGTGGTGAGGCACTGGCACAGGTTGCCCAGGGAGGCTGTGGATGCCTCCTCCCTGAGGTTGTTTCAGGCCAGGCTGGATGTGACCTTGAGCAGCCTGGGCTGGTGGGAGGTGGATGGTCTGGATGATTTGGAACTGGATGATCTGGAAGGTCCCTTCCAACCCAAACCATCCTGTGGATCTCTGATAATGATGATGGTGATGATGATGATGACAATGATGACGATGACCAGCACGATGCTTCCACTCCTGCACCCCCTTCAGTCACAGCTTTGTCTGAAACCAGCACCACAGAGCATGGCTTCATCACTTGATGCAAGCAGAGTTGACAGGGGCAATGCCAAGGGAAATGTCACCAGAGCAATCTCACCTGGTGTTCTAAGCCATGATAAGTTCTGTATCATAGAATCAACCAGGTTGGAAGAGACCTCCAAGCTCATCCAGTCCAACCTATGCCCCAGCCCTAAGCAATCAACCAGACCATGGCATCAAGTGCCTCATCCAGGCTCCTCTTGAACACCTCCAGGGATGGTGACTCCACCACCTCCCTGGGCAGCACATCCCAATGGCAAATCTCTCTCTCTGGGAAGAACTTCCTCCTAACACCCAGCCTAGACCTCCCCTGGCACAGCTTGAGACTGTGTCCTCTTGTTCTGGTGCTGGTTGCCTGGGAGAAGAGCCCAACCCCCACCTGGCTACAACCTCCCTTCAGGTAGTTGTAGACAGCAATGAGGTTTGCCCTGAGCCTCCTTTTCTCCAGGCTGAACATCCCCAGCTCCCTCAGCCTCTCCTCATAGGGTTTGCGTTCCAGACCCCTCCCCAGCTTCATTGCCCTTCTCTGGACACATTCAAGTCTCTCAATGTCCTTCTTAAACTGAGGAGCCCAGAACTGGACACAGTACTCAAGGTGCAGCCTGACCAGGGCTGAGTATAGGGCAAGAATAACCCCCCTTGTCCTGCTGGCCACACTATTCCTGATCCAGGCCAGGATGCCATTGGCCTTCCTAGGCTTGGGGTTTTGCCAGGAGAGGCTGCTGCAGGCAGGGCCAAAGGGTTGGGTCATTTGCCCCTTGCGAGCCCTTGAAAGCCATCAGTTTATCATTGCTTGTGAAAGACTTGAGGGTGCCCTGCAACCACATGATAGCAGAAGGGGAGGAAGGCAGCCAGCAAGGATTCAGTGCCAATAAACCCTGCAGTACCCCCTGGCTGTGCTGCCTAAGGCTCCTGTTGTGGTGCTGAAATCCTTTGAAGTGTGACACTGCCCCAAGGCAGCACTACAAGAGAGACATTCCTGGCACCAAGGAACATGGCCATGCTCTTGGCTGTGAGCTCTTAAAACCAATCTTGTTCTGCACTGCTCTTGCAGTTCTTGAACATTTGGAGCTGTCACTTTTGTCCTTCTTGCCCTCAGCCATGAGCATTTTGTTTGTGTTATTTCAGCTCAGCTGCTAGGGTCAAATTTGGCAATCTCAGCATCCCAGAGTTCCCTTTGACTTGGAGAATCATAGAACTGTTTGAATTAGAAAAACTCTCTAAAATCACTGAGTCCAACCATCAACCCGACACCACCACGGCCATTAAAACATGTCCCCAAGTGCCATGGCCACAGGTTTCTTAAACACCTCCAGGGATGGGGACTCCACCACCTCCCTGGGCAGCCTGCTCCAATCTCTTGAGATTCTTAGCCCTTGCTCCTCTCCTAGATAAGATGTTTCAGCTGAGGTCAAGCCTTTTCTGTCATCCACTCCCCTCCAAACAGCTACCCCACCCAATTCTGTCATGGTTGACAGCCTGAAGCTGTAAAGCACATTCCCAAACCACAGAGGTGTGCTCAGAAAAACCTCATGAAGCTGTATTGGTGTGAGCTGAAATTCCCCCCCCCACCGACAACAACCAGGCTAGCCCACTCTGGAAGCAAATGAAAGCTGTATNTGGGTAATAGTTCTTAAACATTTCTATCTATCCAATGGAAGTGTTTAGAACAATCAGTATTTTGCTTTCTTACACCCAATAGTGACTTATTTACACTCTTTCACTTTCTCTGTTTTGAACTTTGCAAGGAAAAATTAAAAAGACAGTTTCAAACCATCACAGAAGCTCAATAAAGTGAAGTGCAAGGTCCTGAATCTAGGTCAGGGCAGTCCTTGGTATCAATCCAGGCTGGGGGCTGAGGAGTTTGAGAGCAGCCCTGCAGAGAAGGACTTGGGGGTGCTGGTGGGGGAGAAGCTGGACAGGTGCCAGCAATGGGCACTGGCAGCACAGAAGGCCAAGGGCAGCCTGGGCTGCATCCAAAGCAGTGTGGCCAGAGCTGGAGAGAGGAGATCCTGCCCTCTGCTCTGCTCTGGGAGACCTCACCTGCAGGGCTGGGTCTAGCTGTGGAGCCTTCAACACAAGAGAGACCTGGACCTGATGGAGAGGGTCCAGAGACCACAGAGATGATCTGAGGGCTGGAGCAGCTCTGCTATGGGGACAGGCTGAGAGAGTTGGTGTCAGAGAGCATGAGGACTCTCAAGTAGGTGTAGCAGGAATCTCTTTATTGGCATCCAACAAGCAGTTTATACAGGAAAAATCCAGCAGGCTAAACAATTTCCTGACATGTTTGTACCCCTGCTGCTGACTGAGTTCCTTCTTTGATGTGCAGCTGTCCATTGTTACCTTCTTCCCATCCCAGGCTGAGCTGTTTTTGCTTGTAGGTAAATGTCCTCCTGTCTCACACTTCAAGCTGTTTACTGCAGCCAGCTCCTCTTTTCATCAAGTCATTCTTCTCTTATCAGTGGCCTCTGGTTCTTTCTTGTTCTGAAGCCTTTCATAGATACTTTCTGTTCTCCCACAAGCTGGGGCTGTTCAGCCTGGAGAAGGGAAGGCTCCAGGGTGACCTTACAGCCCTGGTGTTTCTCTGGACACTTCCCAGCCTGTCCAAATCTCTTTTGTCCATCAGGGACCAAATCTGCAGGCAGTGCTCCAGGTGTGGTCTGAGCAGAGTGGGACAATGACTTCTTTGTCTCTGCTGGTGATGCCCTTGGTGATGCCACCCAGCATCCTGCTGGCTTTCTGTGCCCCTGCAGCTCACTGCTCACTCTTGCTGAGCTTGTTGTCCCCCAAGACCCCCAGGTCCCTTTGCACAGGGCTGCTCTCCAGCCAGGTGGATCCCAGTCTGAGCTGCACTCCTGGGTTCTGTGTTCCCAGGTGCAAGACCCTGCACTTGTCCCTGCTGAATTTCATAAGGCTCTTGCTAGCCCAATCCTGCAGGCTCTCCAGGTCTTCCTGGAGAGTGACTCTCCCTTTTGTAATGTTGTGGTAGTTTCAGGCTATGCTTAGAAAATTTTCCACAGATCTTGAACAGAAAGTAGTAGAATGTAAATAAATCACCACTGGGTGTTACAATCCCCTTGGAGAGATTACAAACATGAGCTGGCTCTGCAGGCTCTCTTGGGCTCTCTTTTCACTGCCTCAATCTGCTGGTGCAGCTGCTGGCTCTCTGCTGACCTTGGCTGCAGTGCTTTCTTTGGTTGTCTAACAAACAATTCTCTGCTCTTTCTCTTGTCCCTTTGTGTCCAAGGGGGCAGAGGGAAGGGGGCAGGGAAGGAGAAGCTATTAGCTCCCCTGGATTTTGGCCAGGGAGGTTCTTGTGCTGTTTATCAATGGTAAATCCCTGTCAATATTGTAAATATTGTGTCTCCTGTACCTATTACTTGCATTCCATTGGAGATTGGAGTTGTGCAGGTCAATACAGCTTCATTTGCTGCCAGCTGGGCTGGGCTGGGCTGGGCTGGGCTGGGCGGGCCTGGCCACTTAATGTTGAGGAGGAATTTTCAACCCATCACAAACATCAACCTCCCCAATCTGCAAATTTCCTCAGGGTGCTCTTCATCTCAGGTTCCAGAGCAGTGGATACCCAAGGCCATGCCTCTGTCAGCACACATGTGCTGGCTCTGTCTGAGCAAGCTGTCTGAGCTCTGCTTTCTGACACCCTGAGGATAATGCACCTGTGTGGTGGGTTGAAATTGCCCCCAAAACTCATCTGGAGAAAACTAGAATCATAGAATCAGTCAGGGATGGAAGGGACCACAAGGATCATCCAGTTCCAACCCCCCTGCCATGGGCAGGGACACCTCACACTACATCAGGCTGCCCAGAGCCTCATCCAGCCTGGCTGCAAACACCTCCAGGGATGGAGCCTCAACCACCTCCCTGGACAACCCATTCCAGGCTCTCACCACTCTCATGGGGAAGAACTTCTTCCTCACATCCAGTCTGAATCTCCCCACTTCCAGCTTTATTCCATTCTCCCCAGTCCTGTCACTACATGATAGCCTAAAAAGTCCCTCCCCAGCTTTCTTGTAGCCCTCTTCAGATCATGGAAGACCACAAGAAGGTCACCTCTGAGCCTTCTCCTCTCCAGACTGCACAACCCCAACTCTCTCAGTCTGTCCTCATAGCA
>VXBD01002077.1:98768-114519 GCA_013399975.1 Indicator maculatus | reverse complement strand
TGGTTAGGCCACACCTTGAGTACTGTGTCCAGTTCTGGGCCCTTCAGTTTTAAGAAAGATGTTGAGTTACTGGAAGTGTCCAGAGAAGGGCAACAAAGCTGATGAGGGGTCTGGAGCACAAGCCCTCTGAGGAGTGGCTGAGGGAGCTGAGGCTGTTTAGCCTGGAGAAGAGGAGGCTCAGGTGAGACCTTTTTTCCATCTACAACTGCCTGAATGGAGGTTTTGGACAGGTGGGAGTCGGTTTCTTCTCCCAGGCAACCAGTGACAGAAGGAGAGGACACAGTCTCAACCTGTGCCAGGGGAGGTTTAGGCTGGATGTTAGGAAGAAATTCTTCACAGAAAGAGTGATTGGCCATTGGAATGGGCTGCCCAGGGAGGTGGTGTAGTCACCATCCCTGGAAGTGTTTAAGACTGGATGAGGCCCTTAGTGCCATGGTTTAGTTGATTAGATGGTGTTGGATGATAGTTTGGACTTGATGATCTTAAAGGTCTTTTCCAACCTGTTAATTCTGTGATTCTGTGATCATTTTGGAAGCTTTTGTATTCGTTTCTCATTGTGTACTGTGAATATTTGTGGCTCCCTCTGCAAATACTTAAACCGTAAGAACACAAATGAAAATGGAAATTGAAGTAGATCACAAATGTAAAATCCAAACAAACAATATTATTCACTGAATTCAGTAAAATGTAATACAACTTGAAGTGGCGTTATCCAGCAAAAATCATTAAGTGACATGATTTCCTGAAATAACTTTGTTTTCTGTCCTTTTCTGGTTGGTCGTGGGAAACTAGGGAAATGTGTAGTTGCCTTATAGCAGCTATATATTGTGTCAGTTACAATGCAACCTTTTTCATAGATTTAATAGTTTCTGAAACAGTTTATGAAACAGATTTTTCCCTTGAAAATTTAGAAGAACTCAATTCTCTTCCCACCCTGAACACCTCCAAAGGCCTCACTTCCACTTACTGTATCCTTACAAGACCACCTCTACCTCCTGGACCACCAACCCATTTAAATCCATTTCTTCTTGGGTTAACCTTATACTTTTTGTTTAAAAAGATGTCTAATCACCCTGGGATGATTAGAGTATTTAGTAATTTATTTGCATTTGGAAATTATTTCATGTCCTGAGAATTCATTTGCATTATCGTTTCTCTGTTGTCAGATATAATGCATGGAGGTTTTTCCTCATTACTTTCAACTGATATATTTATATGTTATGAAATAAAATGTCTATGTCTACTCTTTCAGGTCCCACAGGTCTTTGAATAGAGCTTTTTAGTTTTTCAATAAAAATGCCCAGGATATTGGTTATTCTGCAGTATGTCAGTAACACTTTCCAGTTTAAATGCTTCTCCTTGAGCAGCATAATATTAAAACATTAATTGAAGCAGGATATAGCCTTGATGTGAACTGAAAAAGATTCACCTAAATCAGGTTTAGATCCTGAGACTAGAGCATACTCCTGAGACATGAGGGTTCTTTTTCCTGAGGCAAATGGTTTTCAACAGCACTGCCTTGTGAATTTGTTTGAAACTATTTTCTTCTTTATATTTGAGTTACATTTTCATATAAATTGAGGTTAAATTTAACACCAGGATGTAATACAACGCTGAGTGAACCTCTCTCAAGAAAAAAAAGTCAATATTCCACCATTAGACTAATTCATCAATGTGCACTGCTTTTTTTGGTTGCGTTATGTTTTCACTTTTTCTAATATTTTCCCTCAGATAGAACTTCACTTTTGAAGTATCAAGTTGATAATGACCAAGGAGAGGATCTCCCTTTGTTGGTTACCTTGTTAACCAAATATTTTTAAATTAATTTTTGGGAGGGTTTCTCCAGTGGAGCAGTAGTGAGCAGATAATCCCTTTCCTTCAGTGGATCACAGGATCACACACAAGATCACAGGATGTTAGGGGTTGGAAGGGACCTCCAAAGATCATCGAGTCCAACCCCTCTGCCAGAGCAGGACCATAGAATCTAGTGCAGGTCACACAGCAACACATCCAGATGGGTCTTGAAAGTCTCCAGAGAAGAAGACTTCACAACCCCCCTGGGTAGCCTGTTCCAGTGCTCCATGACCCTCACAGTGAAGCAGTTCCTCCTCATATTGAGGTGGAACCTCCCATGCTGTAGCTTATATCCATTACCCCTTGTCCTATCACAGGGTGCAACTGAGTAGAGTTTAGCATCAGGTTTTGTCTTAGAGTGCAGGAACTATGTAATTTATACAAATTACAGAAAGAATACTTCAGGAAAGAAACTGTCAGGTGAGACACCTTTCTGTCACCTAAAGAAAGGAGACACAATCAGGATTCATTGGCCAAGTAGATTTTAGAGTCTGATAGGCTGAGGAAGTCCTAAACCACATACTATCATATCAATTTGCACATATCCATGGACAGCCAGATGCAATGCTTCAGTTGATTCCAATATAAACACTGTTAATGTACTGTGAAATGGTTCTCCTGAAGGTGCATAAACATTTAGTCTTTCCATTAGAATAGCAAGTTGTAAATTACCATATTTAAAATGGAATAGAGGACAATATTAAAAATTAGGTGAACTTGATCCAATAAAATTAAGAGGCTGACCTTGAAAGTTCTTGGATTCATCATGTAGCTAATAGATATTAGATCAAAGAGATGTTTTAAATTCAGGAACCCAGCTTTTACTCTAAGAATATTGTTTTAATTTTTTTAATATGGCTAATGTGTAAATTGTCACACAAAAACACTCTTCCTCAAAAAGAAGAGAAGCACAAAACTGCAATTCATTTGCATTCCTGAAATCCAATCATCAGTTTTGGCAGACACCTTCTTTTCACAAACTGTATTTTATTTGAATCGATGGCAAGACATTCCATGCTGTTAAAACCTCACTAGTTTAATTTTCCTGATTTCCATTATATCATGATTAATTGAACTTTGAAACATATCATTTTGGTCACCATGAGTAGTAATGGAAGAAAATAAGGGTGTAGAGGAAGTTTTTTCCTGAACTTTGTTTCTGTTGCCAGGGTAACCACCTTCTCAATATCTCTATAGATTATGCTCAGTGTAGCTGGTTCATTTAAAGTGTGATGGAACCAGGTAATAACAGGCTCACACACATAAAGGCATTTATAAAGTCTGGATCTAAATTGTCCCATTATTTATTTTCTAAAAGGAACAGTAGCCCTCATCTTATGTAATGAAGAGAGTGAAAAAAATAAATGTTTGCAAGGCAGAGGAGAATTCTAACCAAAATCAAAAGAAAATTCTGATGTTATGGGACACAATTTTAGATATGTGATGCACATGGTATCTCCATTTCTCAGGAAAGGAATTGCCTGGAAAGTCAGGGATTAGTTACTGCTCCTTTTGAATCTATCATGCCTAACTACACAAAGTAATGTGACCACAAATGCTGGAGCACTGCTGTGGAATAATTTCTTTTTAAGGAAAAGCATTGCTTTAAATTAGTAGCATGTGCATCTGAGTCTACAGGTAGGACAAATGTTTTGTATTTTTAATATTACATTACACACACTATGTTATCAAGGAGATAAACATTCACATGCTTAAGCACTGCAGAAACTGACAAAGAAAGGAATGATATCATTTGTGGGAGCAAAAGCCCTCAATATCAGTCACGTCATTTCCTTTCTTTACTTTAAAGAAGCAAGACTGAAAGCTTGGACATAAATTTCCAAGTTGCAGAAGCAACAGTTTTGGTATATCACATTTCAAGAGTACAAGGAAAAGAAGGAAGATAAATAACTCTCTGGGAATACACTTGCTAGATCTATTTAAAAAAAAAGTCATAAAAGCCTCTCTCTTTTACTAGGCACTTGGGTGATAGAATAAAATATAGCTGTTATATCCTGAGAGCACAGCATATAGTAAAGAAGTTATTTGTTGAAATCAAGCTAACCTAGAAGAAAAAGCTATTATTATCTACAATAAGGCATTACCAGTCATTCAGGCTAAATTTCAAATGCTCACACTGTTTTCTCTCTATCTCACAGGACAGAACTTTCTGCTATTTCTGATTCATTTCAGTGCCAATTAGACCCTTGCTGTCCCAAAACCCTGGAAACCCAGAAGTTATTCCCAAATTCTAAGCGATAAAGTGAAAGATGTTTTAAATTATTTCAAAATATGGCCTGTGATGTCAAGGGGCCTTGTATTAACTATGGATTATATGAAAGAACATATATAAGGGATACGATTGGATTGATGATTATCATAGAATCATAGAATCAGTCAGGGTTGGAAGGGACCACAAGGATCATCCAGTTCCAACCCCCCTGCCATGGGCAGGGACACCTCACACTACATCAGGCTGGACAGAGCCTCATCCAGCCTGGCTGCAAACACCTCCAGGGATGGAGCCCCGACCACCTCCCTGGACAACCCATTCCAGGCTCTCACCACTCTCATGGGGAAGACCTTCTTCCTCACGTCCAGCCTGAATCTCCCCACTTCCAGCTTTATTCCATTCCCCCTAGTTCTATCACTACCTGATAGCCTAAAAAGTCCCTCCCCAGCTTTCTTGTAGGCCCCCTTCAGATACTGGAAGGCCACAATAAGGTCACCTGGGAGCCTTCTCTTCTCCAGACTGAACAGNGGCCAGTCACTGCCCAGCCTGGATTTGTGCTTGGGATTGCCTCGACCCAGATGCAGGACCCTGCACTTGGTCTTTTTGAACTTCATGAGGTTGGTTTGTGCCCACCTCTCCAGCCTGTCGAGGTCCCTCTGGATGGATCCCTTCCCTCCAGCAAGGGACTTGTTCCCTTTCTTTGTTTTGTCTTCCTCATTCTGGGGGACAGTAGCTTGCTTCTGTCTGGCTTTGCTGACCTTGGCTGTGTTCTTTGTTTAGGCTGAGTATCCTAACAAAATAATTCTCTGCTCTTTTTCTTGTCCCTTTGTGTCCAGGGGAGTAAGAAGGGGAGCAGGGAAGGGGAAGCTATTAGCTCCCCTGGTTTTGGGCCAGGGGGGGACTTGTGCTGCTTATTAATTGTAAATATCTGTAAATATTGTAAATACTGTATACTTCGTACATATTCATTTCTTTATAAGCTGTAATTTTGCTTGTAAATACAGCTTCATTTCCTTCCAACTAGGCTGGTCTGGCAATTTAATGTTGGGGGGAATTTTCAACCCACCACAAAGGAATATTATGGTTAGTGAAGGAATGTTCTAATAGGTAGCCATAACATACAGAAAGTCCTCTTACTTGCAACCTTTTGACCTGTCCATTTAAAGAATGCATATTTACTTAGTATTAATCTCAGCAGAGGTTTAGATATATGCTTACAGATTTGTATATGAGATGCTTCCAAGTGCTACCATTCAAATTATTTTTAAAAGCAGATTTTATATACATTTAGAATCTCTTTTGTAACTTACTGTTTCTAGTCCTCACAAGAGAAAGCTTTGCTTCAGATATTTTTTAATGCAGTGCTTCGTTGACTCCTTAGCTGTTTTACCAACATTAGCTTTGCAGTATACTTGTTCAAAAGCCATTCTAATATGCAAGATATGAACTATATGTATGCTGTATTATATTTTTGTGTGCTATTCATGCCTACATAAGGTGTTTTCAATGATCAGTTTTGTTTGCTTGTTTGTTTTTTAAATTGTGTTTTGGACTCAAAGACAGCCCACTGTTACAGGCATTTCAAATGTGTTGCATCTAAGTGCTTCCACATAATGTAGCATAAGAAAACAGGTATTGAGTGCAGCAATAATCTTTATAAACAAGTTTCTTAACAAAATAGTAGAAAAATGGAGATATCACTTAGTCACCAGTCTTAAATCTGATGGAGTATCAATTATAATTTATTTGCTTTTTCCGTTTTGCTCAGTTTTATTTCCCTGTCATGTTGACAGACAGAACGACCAGAAACTGTGCTGGTAAGGTGCATGCTGACCCTTCCTGTTCTATCAGGATGCCTGTGACAAAAAAGCACACCGGATTCTCTCACACTTCTTGAAAAATCTGAGTTCAGTTTTCATGATTTTGATAACAAGCACAGGCCCCTTTTAAAGCAGAGGATGTACGTTAAAAAATTATCATCATTTATCATGACTGTGAGCATCAAATGGAGGAATTACAAAGTAGAGCTCAAGGGCACAGGGAAATACTTCCTTGGAACCCTGAGAAACAGCAGAAGACCTTTAAATTTCAGGTCCACAGAAAAAACAGTGCATAATGGACTTAGATAAATTCCTTTCTACTCAGACTGACACAATGTAATATGTAACCATAGGTTATAGGATTAAAAAGAGGAAAGGAAATCACAAAGGCAGTCAGCCACTAAACTATTCCTGCCTTTAAAAATTTCTACTTACATGTCTTAGGTCCAGCACCATCACAGTAGGTTGACTGAACCACAGATCATTGTTTTCTGCATCACTGGTGAATGACAAAGTGAACCTTCAAACCTTAAGTATACAATAAAAGAATTTCAGCAAGCAATTATTTTAAAGCCAGTGCATTAAATTGGGAACTCTAATATAGAAAGCTTGTAACTACCTTTTAATATAGAATAAACATTTACAAATTATGCACTTACTCTCTCAGCACTTCAAGTCAGAATACTAAAAAGCAGTTATGCCAGAACAGCCCAAGTTAGATGCAAGTTAGCCAGCCTTGGCAGCAACACATATTTTAGTTGTTTTACACGTTCATAATTCACTGAATGATTTCTATAACGTTCAACAATAATTTCTTGCAGATTCTAACAGATAAATTTTGTCACTTGACTACTCTGTACAGAAAATGGAGTCTAAATTAATTCAGGTATTTTGAGCACATACTGATTCTTGTCCCATCAAGCTCTGATTCTATTTCTAAGGTGACAGAATCATAGAAGTATTTCACTTGAAAAAGACCTCTAAGGTCATCAAGTCCAACCATTGACTTAACACCACCATGGCCATTAAACCATGGCCCAAAGTGCCATATTTATATGTGTTTTTAAACACATAATCACCTCCAGGGATGGTGACTCAAACACCTCCTGGGAAACCTTTCCTGTTCAGAGATGCCACAGACTCTCAGCCTTCCACTGGACTCTCCCTGATAGTTCCTTGTTTCTGTTGAACTGGGGAGCTCAGAATTGGACACAGTACTTCAGGCTGAGGCATTTAATGATATTTTTGCCTCAATCTTCACCACCAGGACTTGAATCACAGCACCCAAGTTAAAGAAGCAGGAGCTTAGAAATTGAAAAGCCACCCACTGTAACTAAAGATCAGATTCAAGACCACTTGAAGGATCTAAATGTGCACAAGCTCATGAGAGCTGAAGGGATCCATCTATGGGTCCTGAGGATACTGGCAGATAAGTTGTCAAGCTGCTTTTCACAGTATTTGAAAAGTCATCACAATCTGGTGAAGATCCAACTGACTGGAAAAGGAGAAAGATAAACCTCATTTTCAAAAATGGAAAAAAGGAGGACCCAGGGAACTGCAAACCAGTAAGAGTCACCCCTGTGCCTGGCAAGCTTGTGAGGAAGACCTTCCCTGAAAGTCTGCTTGAGGTTCAACAAGACCAAGGGCAGGGTCCTGCATCTGGGTTGAGGCAATCCCAAGCACAAATACAGCTTGGGCAGCGACTGGCTGGAAAGCAGCCCTGAGGAGAGGGACTTGGGGGTGCTGGTGGATGAGAAGCTCAACATGAGCTGTCAATGTGCACTTGCAGCCCAGAAAGCCAACCAGAGCCTGGGCTGCATCAAGAGAAGTGTGGCCAGCAGGTCAAGGGAGGTGATTCTCCCCCTCTACTCAGCTCTGGTGAGACCCCTCCTGGAGTACTGCATCCAGTTCTGGAGCCCCTATTACAGGAGGGATATGGACATGCTGGAAGGTGTCCAGAGAAGGGCCACCAGGATGATCAGAGGGCTGGAGCACCTCTGCTATGAGGACAGACCGAAAGACTTGGGGTTTTTCTTCCCCATGAGAGTGGTGAGACCCTGGAATGGGTTGTCCAGGGAGGTGGTTGAGGCCCCATCCCTGGAGGTGTTTAAGGCCAGGCTGGATGAGGCTCTAGCCAGCCTGATGTAGTGTGAGGTGTCCCTGCCCATGGCAGGGGGGTTGGAACTGGATGATCCTGGTGGTCCCTTCCAACCCTGATTGATTCTATGATTCTATGATTCCAAAGCACATAAAAAATGAAGTGGTGACTGATGGCAGCCAACATACTTTCACCAAGGGCAAATGACCTTAATGTACCCTAGGATCCCATTGCCTTCTTGTATACAAAAGCATGTTGTTAACTCATGGTCATCCTGTTATTCACTAGTACTCTCAGGTCCTTCTCTGCAGAGCTGCTTTCCAGCAGGTCAACCCCTAACCTGTAGTGATGCATGAAGTTATTCCTCCCTAGGTGCAGGACTCTACAGTTGCCCTTGTTGAACTTCATGAGGTTCACCTCTGCCCAGCTTTTCAGCCTGTCCAGATCTCATAGAATGTCAGCGCAGCCTGATGTAGTGTCAGCTTCTCCCAGAAATACATGAATTTTTATGAGAAAATGACATTTTTTTTCCATGCCATCTGCTCCCCATTCTTTGTTTTCTTTACTTTCCTTCTCAGACAATAATTATGTCTGCCTTCAGATGATCTTGCTTGACCGGGTTCAACTATAAGTAAGATTTCAGATGTCTTATCTATTTCAATTGCTTGCACATTATGGCTGAAAGGAAATTTTAAGGGCATATATCATGTTATCTTGATGAATCTCAAGTGAAGTCAGAAAAAGCTTTAATAAATTTTGTATGAATTAATAAAGCATTTCAAGGGTTTTCAAGTGCTATAACAGTTCTGTGGTATTCAGCCACGCTGTAATTAATGCAGGACTACTAAAATGGTCAGAGGGCTGGATTATCTCCCCTATGAAGACAAGCTGAGAGAGTTGGGATTATGCACCCTGCAGAAGGCTCCAAGAAGACCTTACAATAGCCTTCCAATACTTAAAGGAGGCTCACTTAAAACCTAGAGAGGGACTATGCATCAGGGTGTGTAGTGAAAAGAGGACAGATTAAGATTAGATGTCAAGAAGGTCTTCAGTGTGAGCAAGATTATCCAGAGAAGTTGCAGATGTCTCATTTCTAGAAGTATTCAAGGCCAGTCTGAATGAGTCTTTGTGCAGTTTGATCCAGTGGAAGGTGTAGGTGGAAGGGTTGGAACTAGATGATTTTCAAGGTACATTCCAACCCAAGCCATGTTGTGATTTGATGATTCATCTGGACTTGAAGCTTGGGTAAATACTAGCACATTGAAAAGCAGAAAGAAAACAAAGCTAAACAAAATAAAACCAAACAATACCCAAACCAACCCAAACAAACAAAAAAACCAGAGAAACACAGTTCTTCTAAAATTAGAGGTAAAACACATTGCTGTCAGTCTCAAAAGAAGATAATTCATATTTATATTCATACACAACAAGTTTGTGAGGCAAAGCACAGCATCTTTTGCATGAATTCAGCATTAGCAGGAGTTACTACTATTCATTACTTTCCCAAGGTCACTTGACTTTGTATCAGCCCTTTCCTATCTTGTTGCAAGGGATTTGAATAGTTTGATGTGAGTCTTCGTTCCCATGATCTTGTTCACCACACCCTCCATGGTTAAATAACTAGGTTTTCTAAGCAGCTTCTTGACAGGTTTTCTGTGCTGCAGACTGATTCCTTATTATGTGCTAATTGTATTAACCCCCTTATTAGCTGACCTTGTAAGTGAAAACTGCAGCCAAATCAGAGGTTTATTGCACCCATCAATTAGGAGCAGACTAAACCAGGTACCAATCATCATTGCTTGGCTTGAAACCAGGCATAAACTCTGTGTATTTATGGAGTCACAGAATCATTTCCTTTGGAAAAGACATTTAAGATCATCGAGTCTAAGTATTATCTAACTCTACCAAGTCTAGTGCTAAACCATGGCCCTCAGCAACACATCTCTGGATCTTTTAAATACTTCCAGGGATGGAGCATCAATCACCTTCCTGGGCAGCCTGTTCCAGTCTTTGATAACCCTTTCAATGAAGAAGTTTCTTCTAACTTCCAACCTAAACCTCCCCTGGTGCAACTGGAGGCCACTTCCTCTCATCCTATCACTCATTACTATGGAGAAGAGACTGACGCCCACCTCACTACAACCTCCTCTGTGTATTCATGTATATACTTATAGCTATATTATACAGTATAGAAGCATTTTGTAAAATCATAAAATTTCTGAAGTGTACAGTACCACCACCAACATTTTGTAAAACAGCTATACAGAAATAGGTAAACTAATATATAAATGTAAATGGGCAAATGGAGAGGTGGCAGTCACTGAAGAGAAGGGTAGAAGATATGCTTAAGTGCTAAATTCTGAAATAATTTAGTTTGTAGAACAAGTGTAAAAGATGGGTGATGAAACTAGAAAAAAATCTGATCCTCAACTGAAGACTGTGATGAAAACATATGTGACTGTCTCTATTTTTCTGTTAATGGGGCTGAGGATCAGGAAAGAGGAAAGAATGAGGGAAGGAGGTCATTGACTACAATCCAAGCTGCATCATCTGCATCTTGGCCACTAAGACCATCAGGGACTTTAATCGCCATCACCTACTGCATGCAGCAGCTCCATGTCATTGTATACACAAAACTAGTTTATCAAAGGCTTCTTAAGGGCTATATATTTACATAAGAGTGATTAAGGGCTAACCCATTGGTGCTGTGTGTTCCTACACTGTCAGTTCTGGGGACTGTTGCTCTGGCATTTGAAACACAGATGAATTTTCAGTCTTCTAAACACTTCCATCACCATAATATCTTTCCTAATCTATACATAAATCTATATTGTGGAAGCTGCCTTGCCATAGAAGTCTTTCTCAAGCAGACTGCTTCTTTGTTCCCCCTTCCTTGTATTCGAGCAACTGTGACAATTTGCTCTGGAGCAGGACATTGTGGTTCAGACTCCATTTGGGCACCTACATCTATCAGTTGCCACCCCCTCTGAGCAGGCAGAGGTGCAACATCAGTCACCTGGAACATTGAAGGCACCATTTCGCAACCACAATGCTATATGCAGGCACCTCAAGAATGAGAGCCAACCTGGAATGCCATTGCACCTGCTCCACCAGATGAGCAGTGCATGATTAGCCTTACTTTGGAACCACCTCTACCAACTACCCTTAGGTGGGGAATGAAGGGCAATTCAGGAATAAAAGGCAGCACCACAAACTGTCAGTGTGAACAAACCAATAGGAGGACATCAGTCATGCTGGACATCACTGGAACTCAGAGTGGTGATACTTTTCTCCTCTTACTTCTGGCTCTTCTCTCTCCACTCTTTCTTTCTCTCTCTCTCTCTCTTTCTCTCTCTAACATGTACTAGGTAATCAACTTGCCTGCCCTAAGAGCAACTGCATAATCAAAGTGATATGCATGCACATGTAATTAATAAATCTACAATAATTCCAGCCATTTCTGTGTTCGTTTGTTTTTCCTCAGTCCTTGGGTTTCCCTAACAAACCTCCTGCAAACCCTTCGTCTGTGGTTGGGTTGTGACATACACACATTTTATACATTTTATATAAATTTGTATGTATGATGCAAATGTGCATGTAGGTATATATGTTGAAATGAAATGTGCATACATATGCAGTGACAGCATAACCAGTGGTTAAAACTTCAGCCTCAGAGCTCTTTGTCAACAGCTGTTGTTCTTTATCGACTGTCAGACCTCACTCATATGCTCTGAGAACTACCTCTTGACATGACTTACATCCTCTTCCACCTATATCTCTTAAGTCAAGACATGCTCTGTAGTGTTACTAAATATCCAGGGCTTCAGCAAAAAAAAAATAATTAATTGAAATATTTAAAAACATCTGTACTAACAAATACAATATTTGTTTGTGCTGTTAACATAAGCAGTATGTTAGATTTGATCATTATCCTATCAAACACTTGACCTTCAGGCTGCTCAAAAATGGTTATAAGCTTTCTGAGTTATATGTGATGTTAGATTCTTTGTGTTGTTCTGGTTAGTTTTCTTTTAAACTGGTTTATTTCCTAGACTAATTGATCTGTTTCTTCTCAACTTAGAAGTTCAGTGAAAGTGAGATATGGACTTATGGAAGAAACTTTTTTTTTTTTTTTTTTTTTTGTGGTGATACTGTTAAGATAATGGAAGAGGTTGCTCAGAGAAGCTGTGGATGTCCCATCACTGGTAGTGTTCGAGGCCAGGCTGAATGGGGTTCTGAGCAACCTTATCTCCCATGACAGGAGCACTGGACCTTTAAGGGTACCTTCTGACCCAAACCATTATATGATTCTGTGATTTTACGATTTTTGTTCAGTGGTACTCAGCAAGTTAAATGCAAATGCAGTCAGGCATTATTTACATTTGCAAAAGGCAACTCTGTCTTTGAACATCCAGTGAAGGTCGTGCATGCCAATGGAATTATGGCTGACCTTCTGCAGATATCTACAAGAACATTTTGTCTTTGCAAGCATTTTTTTATGCAAAGCTATGGACACTGTATGGGAAAATGAAAATAGGTTAATACCAGAATTGTCATTTTTCCATAACAAAGATTCCACAATGAAAATGAAATAATTTTGCAAGTCATCTAATAAAACTCCTGCACAGCTTCTGTTTTAGTTTCTTATTTCTGATGAATTCTCTTCTTCATGATCTTAAATACATTGTGTAAGATGAATCTCATCTAATTAAAAATGTAAAAAATTATCTGTCTAGTCCAAATAGAATGGCAGTCAAAAGAGAAGGATTATTTATTGTATTTGGAAGCTACAATACAGAAATTTTATGGAAAACAAAGTTTAAGTTTGATTCTGGAATAAAAGTACTTAGGGACAGAAATATTTCTGATCTAGAATTCTTTTAAAGGGTATGAAAGCAGTCTGTTTTCACAAAATGGTATCTTAAGTCAATTCAGCTATACTGTCACGAGATCTGCTGGAGAGTGTCACTATCAGGTTCATAAAGTGAGTGAGTAAAAAGAGAAAACTGAGTCATTATGAAACCTAATTCTTAAGTAGAGTTTGCCTAACGTTTATCTTGTGAATCACTTTCAAAAGCACTTGGCTTCAAATTCTTTGGTGTGGTAGTTTTAGACTATGCCTTTAAATTTTTTCACAGATCTTGAGCAGAAAGTAGTAAAAAAGTAAATAACTCACTACTGGGTGTAAAAACGAAAATTATGATTATTGTAAACAATTCCATTGGAAGGATACATAATCATAGAATCAGTCAGGGTTGGAAGGGACCACAAGGATCATCCAGTTCCAACCCCCCTGCCATGGGCAGGGACACCTCACACTACATCAGGCTGGCCACAGCCTCATCCAGCCTGGCTGCAAACACCTCCAGGGATGGGGCCTCAACCACCTCCCTGGACAACCCATTCCAGGCTCTCACCACTCTCATGGGGAAGAACTTCTTCCTCACATGCAGCCTGAATCTCCCCACTTCCAGCTTTATTCCATTCCCCCTAGTCCTGTCACTCCCTGATAGCCTAAAAAGTCCCTCCCCAGCTTTCTTGTAGGCCCCCTTCAGATACTGGAAGGCCACAATAAGGTCACCTCGGAGCCTTCTCTTCTCCAGACTGAACAGCCCCAACTCTTTCAGTCTGTCCTCATAGGAGACGTGCTTCAGCCCTCTGATTTTGATTAAGTGTAATATATCTCTGCTTCTGTCTCCTTTCCATTGTGCACAGGGGGTTAAGGGGGAGGCAGGGAGAGAGAAGCCGTTACAGCTTCTCTGGTCTTTGGCCAGGGGGGTCTTAGTGCTGTTTGCTAATTGTAAATACCTGTAAATATTGTAAATATTTTGTACATATTCATTGTATTTCATTGTAGACTGTAGTTTGGCTTGTAAATACAGCTTTCATTTGCTTCCAAACTGAACTGGTGTGGCAAGGTTAATGCTGGGGGGGAGGGAGCAGTGGGCAGTAGGCAGTAGGCAGGATTTTCAACCACCACATTTGGAAAGAAGTCTTTATGATAGAGAAAAGGAAAGTTTTGATTGGTTACGATATGACTGAAGTTCCAAGTTCCAGGTAAACAGGTCTATTATGGACAGAACATGAAGCATTCAAGGTGGGACAGGATATCTCGTGATGACATGGGAAATAAGCCTCCTTAAAAGCTCTCAAGAATCACAGAATCACAGAACAGAATCAACCAGGTTGGAAGAGACCTCCAAGATCATCAAGTCCAACTGATCATCTAACCCTAACTAATCAAACTAGACTATGGCACTAAATGCCTCATCCAGTCTTTTCTTAAACACCTCCAGGGACACTGATCACCTCCCTGGGCAGTCCATTCCAATGGGCAATCTCTCTTTCTGTGAAAAAAATCTCTTTCTAAGATCAAGCCTAAACTTCCCCCTGCACAGCTTGAGACTGTGTCCTGTTGTTCTGTTGCTGGTTGCCTGGGAGAAGAGACCAAACCCCATCTGGCTACAACCTCAACATCTTTCTTAAACTGAGGGNCTGTCAACCAGTCCCCCCAGGTCCCTTTCCACCTGGCTGCTCTCCAGCCACTCTGTCCCCAGCCTGCAGCTCTGCATGGGGTTGTTGTGGCCAATGTGCAGAACCTGGCACTTAGATGTGTTGAATCTCACGCCCTTGGACTCTGCCCATCTGTCCAGCCTGCCAAGGTCCCTCTGCAGAGCCCTCCTACCCTCTAACAGATCCATACCTGCTCCCAGCTTGGTGTCATCTGCAAACTTACTGATGATGGACTCTACCTCCTCGTCCATATCATCAGTAAAAATACTGAACACCACTAGTGCCTGGCTGCCAGCTGGCAGTGGCACCATTCACCACCACTCTCTGGCCTTGGCCCTGCAGCCAGTCCTTAACCCAGCACAGAGTGCTCCTGTTCAAGCCGTGGGCTGGCAGCTTGGCCAGGAGTTTGCTATGGGGAATGGTGTCCAAGGCCTTGCTGACGTCCAGGTAGACTACATCCACAGCCTGCCCCACATCCACCAGGCAGGTAACCTGATCATAAAAGCAGATCAGGTTGGTCAGGCAGGACCTGCCCCTCCTAAATCCATGCTGGCTGGGCCTGATCCCTTGGCCATCCTGTAGGTACTGTGTGATTGCACTCAAGATGACCTCTTCCATAGTCTTGCCTGGCACTGAGGTCAGGCTGACAGGCCTGTAATCCCTTGGCTCCTCCTTCTGTCCCTTCTTGTGGATGGGCATCAGATTGGCCAGCTTCCAGTCATCAGGGACCTCTCCAGTGAGCCAGGACTGTTGAAAAGAAGAGAAAAAAAAGAAGAAAAGAGAAAAGAAAATGGAAGGAAAAAAAAAAGAAGTGAAGAGAGGAGTTTAATCTTCTTGATTTCTTATTGTTGTTGAAACACTGGGTTTCCCATGGATGTTAAATGATCATTTTAAAGCCTACCTGTATTGTGAATAGTTTGACAGATGACAGAAGATAACTCAGCTTTTGTATAATCTATCAGGATAAATTTGATCTTTTTCTGTAAGACACACTAAGACACACAGTAAATTCAGATGATTCTCCTACCCAACCTAAAAGCTGGCATTAGGAATAAGACTGAAATCTCAGAAGCTTGTAAAAAGTTTTTCAGTATTGTTATGGAAAAAAAATGTTGCATTTCAGACCTACATCGATTTGAGAAAAAAATGCAATAAGACAGCTAAAACCATTCCTCTATGGTTCTCTGTCCTGGGAGCCGAAGTGTTTCTTCAGTGTATAAGTCTTGCATTTTT
>VXBD01002077.1:85456-95895 GCA_013399975.1 Indicator maculatus | reverse complement strand
TGAAAATAGTGTTGTCTGCTCTCTGTATATTTGAAAAATGTGGGGATAAGTTGTTGTCTTGAGGTGGGCCATATTTCTGTGTTTCCTGGAATGCTTTTGCCTGTACTCATTGGGAATTGCATCTTTCCAAACTTGCCTTGGCAACCATATGTCCTTTTTAACAACCCCACATTTTAACTTCAGTTCCATGAGTATGCTCTATGTAGAGCTACAAAAGAGTTTCTAAGTCTATTGTTCAAAGACAAATTAAAGGTTCTTCTCCCCTCTACTATGCCCTAGTTCAGGAGAGACAGGGACCTAATGGAGACAGTCCAACAGAGAGCCACAAGGATGATTAGGGGACTTGAGCATCTGTCCTGTGAAGAGACCTGGGACTGTTTACTCTTGAGAAGACTGAGGAGGGGATCTCATCAATGTGTATAAGTATCTGAGGGGTGGGTGTCACGTGGAGGGGGCCAGGCTCTTTTCTGTGGTGCACAGTGATAAGACAAGGAACAATGGATACAAACTTGAACGTAGAAGATTTCATCTTAACATGAGGAGAAAATTCTTTACAGTGAGGGTGACAGAGCACTGGAACAGGCTGCCCAGGGAGGTTGTGGAGTCCTCTGGTGAGTTTCAAAACCCATCTGGATGCATTCCTGTGCGGACTACCCTAAGTGATCCTGCATTGGCAGGGGGGTTGGAGTCAATGATCTCTGGAGGTTCCTTCCAACCTCTAACTTTCTGCAGCTGAAAACCTGAATTCTTGTTTCTGAACCCAGATCTGATGCTGTTTTTCTGCAGAAACAACTCCTGCAAGTAATTGCTGTAGCTTGATGAAATAACAGCTAAGTAATGAAAGAAGTACATCTATTGGTTCTTGCTGTATTACGTTTCACTTAGGCTAAGATTTTTTTACTCCATGTGAGCATCCTATTGACACTATTTAGTTAGATTTCACTATTTTAATAAAACATATGTCTGTGGATCCTGAATGCTCTATCAAAACTGGTGGTCTGCTGTGCTCAGTTCCTTATAAACAGTGTCCGTTTCTGGACATAAACAATGTCCAGCTTCAAAATTAATTCGTTGTCTTGTTCAGAAATTATTTTACTATTTTCTCATCAGACTGCTAAAGTAATTTTGTTTTTTTCCCACTGAAGAGACCTGTGAAACAGGCATTTGGCTGACCTGCTGCAGGTGTTCAGTGACACTCGCATTTTGTGATGTGCCTATAATAGTCAAATTAAGGGCAATAAACTTAAAGCTTTTAGTAAAAGATCTGCAGAACTCTCTACAGCAGAATGAAACTAAAATACATTTCAATTTTCTTATGAAGTCATGAATACTTCAGCTACATAGAGACAGACAAGCCCATGAACGACTGACACTTGATAGAAAGAATAAGCCAACATCTTGCATCAGAAAACTAATTTTTACAGTTGAATTATCGTGATGTAAATATTTTACTACAGGCTGAAACTTCAATTTAAAAGTTTTCAATGTAGGACGTTAAGCTTAAGCTTCTAAAGCTTGATTTATTTTTATAGAGTGGAATGATATATAGATAACATACCCATATCTTATGACATCTCAATCATGTAGATAGATATGAAAGATATATATGAGCACAAAAATATAAATCTAGATGTCCAATTTCTAGTTGGTAGGCTTAAAAAATTGGCCCAAGATTTTCTCAACAAGGGGGTAATTGAAGTCTTGCATTAAGTGGTTTCACCTTGCACATCTTTAGATTGTGTCCTTTGTCACATTTCCACAGAGTTTATGATTAATTGAATTCTCAAACCATTAAGCTATTCTGCCTTATATTGTTAGTGTGATTGTAAATCAGCTCCATATTTTCCCTAATATTTTCAAATGGTCTTAAAGATAAAGTGATCTTCTTTTCAGGATGAACATGCACTTTCTAGAGAACAGTTGCAGCAGTTTTGTGTTTAGAAATGTACAGGCTGAGTGTGGTAAGATCATTTCCTATGGCAACCCTGAAAACAAATCTTTATAAATGAACATTTTGTTTAGGCTAGAGATATTACCCAAAGTTCAGCCATATGGTTCATGCTGAGTGAACTCATCTTGCTGTCCTCACAAGCAGTTTAAAGTGTGACAGCCCAACTGAAGTGTGAACAGACATGTAAAACAGAAGGCAAGCCCTAAGTGTACCTACAGCTGTTTATCAAATGCAGTGTTTTTACAGATCAGTTTGATTTCTTAAGGGAAAGGCTCTTTTGTATATCCACCACTTACACTGGTTTGCTTGTGTTGTATCTATCCATTTAATAGCAGTTCAGATAACCAGCAGACAATTTACCAGGAGCTTGTGGCTACTTGAGGCACACACAAATCCCTGTTTTGATTCAGCATGGAACAAATTGACAGAAAGCCAACTGCACTGCAATGTGCATGCTGTTTTACTGGATGTTAACTTGATTTTTCACATTGTCATTGCTTCTGGACCTCACCATGTGCACTTTCCTGATAAGCTTGCTCCTTCCTTTCAGAAGTCCATGCTGCTGACCTTGCATTCATTTGGAACAGAAAGACTGGTGCTGACTGCAGCAGATTAATATGAGCTCTGATCATGTTGGTTTTGATTAAGGTGCTAAGGTTAGGGAAATGTAATTTGTACCCCACAAGGTACCGGAGTATGAACAGTTACTGCAATTAATCCTTTGCCTACTGATGGCAATGATAAAATACCTGTTGCTGCTTTAAATAACCTCATTCACACCCCAGAAAGCAAAATTTGCCTGTCCCATGAAAGAAAAAAATGAACTTTTCATCTATGAAAGTTTTTAGCCTTTGAAGTCAATGCTGGTTCTTAGAAAGTGGATCTATTTTTTTAAAGTACTTCTGAGATCCTCATCTGTGATAACAAAAAAAAACAAACCTTGAATTTTTCATTACAATTTTTTTTTAATTGGCATATAATTAAAAACAAAACAAATAAAAAGGAGAAAGAAAAACACACAGTTTCTACAGAGTGTTAAGGAATTGCACTTCACTAATAAATGATATGGTAAACAGGTATTACTAAAAACATGAGTAACCCTTTATTAACATGAAAAATTGCCAAAACTCATTTTAAATAGCATTGTTGTGTGGTTGGAGTATATATTTGCAATAGGAATGTGCAGTCTTTGGGCAAAATACAAACAATTCCATGCAAACTGGGAGGAAATAACATGGAAAGAGAAGGTTCCTGGAAGCAGATAGCACTCAGTCACAGCAGGGGGGAGACACGGTAAGAACCTTTAAACCCTAGAGGCAATGAATTAATTACTCACAGATAGTTCTACCCACGTGGGGGCTGCTGCTGCTGCTATGTTATCTTTGAAGCTTTGGGGCTCTCTCGTATGGCATTGGCACAGCAGGCTGCCAGCAGGAAGGGTGCCACATTGTCCCAGGGCTGATCTGGCTCCAGTGGATGCTGGGTGGTTAGTGACGCTTCTCACCATGGGCGCTTGCTTGGTTCCTGGGTAAACTGAGGCACAGCACAATTCTAGTGGCAAGGGGAAGCAGGCTAGACTTGGCTCTGGCTTCTAGGCTCATGGCTTCTCTGGCTTGCTGTGTGTGGGCTCTTGTCTTTATCCCAGCCTTCGGACCAGGCACTTGCGGCAGGGCAGGGCAACTCAAAGCAGCTCCATACAAGACAGGCCCACGTAGGTTCAAGCACAGCTTGAGCAAGGTAAGGCTTGAAGGCAAGGCTTGAAAGCAAGGCTGGAAGGCAAGGCAAAGGTGACTACAAGTCAACCTGTATATATGTCTTGCCCGTGACCAAATAGGGCAACTGAAGCCAACATATAGCTGCCCAATGGAAAGGTGTTCTGCTAGGCTATGACCATAAAAGGCAGAAACAAAAGCGTTGTTTGTGGGGGAGCAGTGGCTGCTGTGGGGGAGCACACCTGGGAAACAACTTGTTTACCAGACATTCAGGGGTCCTGTCCCCTTTGTTCTTTTTCCCGCGTTGCCCAGACTTTCTGCAGGAAGGAGGGGGAAGAGGGGGACCTTGTCTAGACACCCTAAGGCCTGTCTGGGTTTGTATTGGGCCTGTTTTGGCCTAACATGACACAGAGGGAAAAAAAAGGTTAACCTTGAGACCATTTCTCATGTGATTAAAAAAAAAAATCTTAAAAATTCTAGTGATTAAGGTGCAAATCATAGAATCATAGAATCAGTCAGGGTTGGAAAGGACCACACGGATCATCTAGTTCCAACCCCCCTGCCATGGGCAGGGACACCTCACACTAGATCAGGCTGGCCAGAGCCTCATCCAGCCTGGCCTTAAACACCTCCAGGGATGGGGCCTCAACCTCCTCCCTGGACAACCTGTTCCAGTGTCTCACCACCCTCAGGGTGAAAAACTTCTTCCTAACATCCAGTCTTAATCTATCCACTTCTAGTTTTGCTCCATTCCCCCTAGTCCTATCATTACCTGACATCCTAAAAAGTCCCTCCCCAGCTTTCTTGTAGACCCTCTTTAGATACTGGAAGGCCACAATAAGGTCACCTCAGAGCCTTCTCTTCTCCAGGATGAATAACCCTAACTCTCTCAGTCTGTCCTCACAGGAGAGGTGCTCCAGCCCTCTGATCACCCTCATGACCCTTCTCCGGACACGTTCCAGCACGTCCAGATCTTTCTTGTAATAGGATTTCTTGTAACCCTTATGCAAATCTCTCAGCAGAGAAAGAGGTCCATTTTCTTTTCCAATAAGATATTGTTTTCAGTAGTATATGCATTTGTTGTCTGTACATAATATTGTGCATGTTTAAATCTCTATCTCTAGAGCATCACAACAATATTGGAAAAATAAGTAATTATTGTGCATTTCATACAACGTCCCAAGAGAAATAATGTATTAAGTTTCTCTCAGTATGAATTTACGTATAAAATTGGTCTCTATTTCCTTCCTTCTTCCTTTTAAAAATAAAAAACTTCTATCAACAGTCTCTGTTCCTTTACCACACTAAAGCACCTCATCACTAGATGTGTCAACACCACTTCTTCACTTTCCTAAGTGTTTCAGCTGCAATGAAGCCACATCTTCAGAACTAGGATATGGGAACATATAAAACCCAGTGCAGCCTCCAGATACTCCCTTCTTGTGGAAGTGAATAAATAATGCACAGATTTGGGTTTTGTGAAACAACCAGGATGCTGCCTTCCACAAGCTGTCTCAAATCTGTATCAGCTTGTAGCCTGGATGCCGCTGAATTTAGGCTGCTTGCATATAAATATGAACAAACACAAATGCATTGTGAGAAACATCAGAAATTTAGGGTACTTCCAATGTATTTTGAAGGTTTAATATAGATGCGACATTGAAAACCCTTTTCATG
Source organism: Indicator maculatus (assembly GCA_013399975.1). Classification (NCBI taxonomy): domain Eukaryota; kingdom Metazoa; phylum Chordata; class Aves; order Piciformes; family Indicatoridae; genus Indicator; species Indicator maculatus. Next base: position 90,555 of record VXBD01002077.1, on the reverse strand, counting down.
CATTTATGAATATTTCTGGAAGTAATTTAGTCAGGTTTACCGCAGCAGCTTCTAAAACATTTGCAACAGCTGGCATTGAATCAAGCAAAAAATGGAAACAGAGTGAATAATTCAAAGAATTTAAAGCAAAATTTTATATGCCATAGACCATCATTTTTTTGCTTCATCCAAGTGTAATTGGCTACAGCAAAGAGAAATAGGACAACAGTCTGAGAAATAAAGTGTTGGTATATTGAACTACTCTATGAGTGGACTAACAGCTTTAAATCTTTACTTTGATTTTACTGTTGTGCTTTTATATATATTGTTGGATAAAGGATAATAACTTGGGCAAATGCCTGCTTGAATAGTCAGGCAGTGATGGTAGTATCCTACTCACTGTACCACAGAAACACAGACTATTAAGGGCTGGAAGGGACCTTGAAAGGTCATCCAGTCCAACCCCCCTGAAAAGCAAGATCACCTATACCAGATCACATCAGAGTGCATCCAGGTGGGTCTTGAGTATCTCCAGAGAGGGAGACTCCACAACCTCCCTGTGCAGCCTGTTCCAGTGTTCTGTCACCCTCACAGGGAAAAAAAAAACTTTTCCCTGTGTTTCCATGGAACTTCCTATGCCTCAGCTTCCACTCTTTGCCCCTTGTCCTGTCATTGGGCATCATGGAGAAGAGCCTGGCTCCATACTCTGGGCACTCGCCCTTTACATATTTATAAACATGAATGAGGTTACCCCTAAGTCTCCTCTTCTCCAGGCTACAGAGCCCCAGCTCCCTCAGCCTCTCCTCATAAGGAAGATGTTCCACTCCCTTAATCATTTTTGTGGCTCTGCACTGGACTCTTTCAAGCAGTTCCCTGAGGTCCTTCTTGAACTGAGGGGCTCAGAACTGGACACAATGTTTCAGATGTGTCCTCACCAGGGCAGAGTAGAGGAGGAGGAGAACCTCCCTCGACCTACTAGCCACAGCCCTTCTAATACACCCCAGGACATCATTCGGGCTTTTTGGCCACATGAGCACATTGCTGGCTTATGGTCAACCTTCTATCCCAGGTCCTTTTCCCCTTCACTGCTCTCCAACAGGTCAGTCCCCAACCTATACTGATACCAGGTGCAAGGCTCTACACTGTCTGAAAATGGATAAGAAGTGGAATACCTGAGGGATATCTTCATCAATGACTTGGAATAGGTGATAGAATCACCTATTCCATTATGTCTACAGTTAACACCAAACCTGGATCCTAGTGGAGGATCCACCTGGAGAGCATAGCTACCATTTAGAGAGGGCAAGGCACCTTGGGGTAAAGAAACAGCAGGAGCCATGCCAATGGCAGGAACAAATTCAAAGTCCTGCCCTTGGCAGAGAGATACCTGTCAAATGTTTAGCCTGGAGAAGAGGAGGCTCAGGGGAGACCTCATTGCTGTCTACAACTACCTGAAGGGAGGTTGTAGCCAGGAGGGGTTTGGTCTCTTCTCTCAGGTAACCAGCACCAGAACAAGAGGACACAGTCTCAAGCTGCACCAGGGGAGGTTTAGGCTGGAGGTGAGGAGAAAGTTCTTCACAGAGAGAGTGGTTGGCCATTGGAATGGGCTGCCCAGGTAGGTGGTGGAGTCACCATCCCTGGAGGTGTTCAAGAGGGGATTGGATGTGGCACTTGGTGCCATGGTTTAGATAGGCATGAGGTTTAGGGTGACAGGTTGGACTCGAAGATCTTTGAGGTCTCTTCCAACCTTCTTGATTCTATGATTCTATGTTGGATCCTCAGGTTCAGGAAAGACCTCAATAAACCAGAGTGAGTTAAGGGGAGACTACCATGCTGGTTAGGCCTGAAGATCCTGTGCTGCAAGGAGAGGCAAGAAGAGGAATAGGACTGGTTCCTCAACAGGAGGGAGCAGCTTCAGAGATACGAGCATAGCCCCCAGAGCCTGCAGGCAAGAGGCAGTTAGACCCTTCACAGCAGTGTATGGCAGTGTAACAACAAATAGTGAGAATTTGGAGTGAGAGAATTTTCTCCCCATGAGTACACCAGACAGTTGGATAATTAGCCCAGGTAAATTCTGCATTCTTCAGCCTCAGAGCTCTTCCGGGTAGGACTGGAAAAAGTTCTGAGCATCCCCCATCTGATATTCAGCCTGGCCTTGCTTTGAGGAGAAGGCTGAAAAAGGGATCTCCTAAGGTCCCCCCAGTGTCCCTTCTAACTTGAATCCTGTGATTCTCTAATTCTGTCCTGTAGTTCTGCAATAACGAACATTCTTCTACATAAAACATAAATAATACCATTACAATTTCTTGTGACCTTTGTGAAGGTTTCTTTGCTCCTAAAGAGAAGCAGATGTGACAGGAAAATGTGTTATGTGGAGGACCATTAAAGGTTGTTGGATAGTCTTGCCTTTAGAGAGGGATGGGAGAGTGGTAGATTCTTGCTTAGGTGACCTTTATTATTTTCTGGCTGGCCTGATTTTCCCACTGTATATTTTCTATGATAACAAATGATGTCTTTACCCCTTGTAGGTTACAAAGTCATCAGTAACCCTTGTAAATAGACAATACATCTCCAGCTAAACAACCTTGTTAGCCACCTACTACACTGCCTGTAACTTTAAATAACTTGGTATCAGAGCTAAATATACTTTCTTCATGGCCTTGAATTAATAGGCTAGACTGAGATAGTCCCCATCGCATGAGCAGGCATTGACGTATGGTTGACATCAGTGCCAAAAGTGATAAATTCAGCATTGAAATTGCAGAGTTAGAACCTTTGACTGGCTGAGGCTGCAAATTCTTTTGTCCCAAAAGCATCATATCCCAGTTTAGTATTACAAAGTCATTAAATGGACTGATGAATTAAAACCATTTTGAATCCCTTTCTTGATATTTCATAATTGAGTTGAGCTAAGACAGATTTCTATCAAGAATTAAACAAAAATTAAACATTAACAACTCGAATATAAAGATATGGAGGTATTTGATTCAATTTTCCTTAACAGAAAGAAAATGGTCTACTATAAGGTCTATGCCAGTTTTGTTGCTACTTTTTCATGCTTTTATTTTTTTAAAATCCACTTTCCATTAACTCCCTTAAATTCTTAGAAAAGAATTATCAGTATGATATAATTTTTGCTTTAACCCTCCACTGCCACTTCACTTCTTTGACAATAGATTGACTTATTAATTATAATGTAAATTTATTCCAGTGAATTAAGTTATGCAGTTTAACTTTCCTTTTATATCTTATGAAGGATGCACACAGAATCAGTTTCCACACTGTGAGTTATAAATTAGACCTCCTTCAGTGAACAGTTTATGGCATTGGATTTTGTTGTTTATATCATCTTCTTACAAGTACCATCCAGAAGGAATACAGGTTAAGCAGAAGAGGAACACAAAAATACAGATGGAATTGGTTTTTGCCTGGTAGCACATATGACATAAACTAAACAATAACTTCAGAAGCTGAAAAAATGGTGATCCTTCCGAAGTCTGACAGCACTCAGACTCAATGAATACATGTCCTTCTAATGAATAAACACAGTCCAGTAAGAACACTCTCTGTTCAAGTTGCAAATTTTGTCAGGAATCCAATACATTCACTGTGACTGATTAACCTAGAAACAAGAACTATAAATCCAGGCATCAGTCATCATATCTCCTTGAAGGAAAGGGCATGCATGGCTGAGCGTGACAGCTTGTGCAACAGTACTAAAAGTGAACAAAGTTATTTCAGAGATTAGTCATCCTAAAAACGTCACTTCCAGAGAGTACACATTTCAAAATCTCATACACTGGATTTTGTGAAGGACTTTCACAGACAATCAGCAACCTGCTTTATTCCTCACTGGATTGTCACTGTAACCTTGATATGACTTTATCATTTACAGCGCTGTATTTCATTTATGTTCTTTAAGTCTACATGGTGAAAATGTTCGGAAAACCTAGTTTTGTTCAGTGCAAAACTCCATGCACTGTCAAAGTTAAAAATCCTTGGAAGCATTTCAGAAACGTGAATGAAGATTTTTGGATAGAAGTGTTTATTTATAGTTTGCAGCAAGAAAGATACACTGTATAAGAACAAAGCAGTGCAAAAAGAATTTTTTTAAAAAAAGGTAAGTGTATCTTCATTTTTCACTGTGGGTGACAGAAAACACACAAAACTGTCGTCTGTGTGTTTTGTGTATCTGGGAAACAGTAGTTTTAATTCAAGTACTTAATCTTTATGGAAATTTGCTGCAGATCTTGTCACTTTCATCATCTTTCTCTGATAGTTTATTAAGAGAAAAATACTTCTCACATGCAGATATAAATAATTCAAATATCTTATAATGCCTTGAAAGCAGCAGTCATTAACTACACTTCTGGATCCATAGTCTATTAATGTTTATTCTTCTTTAACATTTATTAGAGCTTCTTAAAAAAATTAATTTGTGTGACCCTGGGAAAAAAGAAGTTCAAATAGACTGCTACAAAAAAGTGATGCCGCAATGATTTTATAGATCATTCATAAATTACTTTGTACACAAATCAGGCCATTATTTTTCAGTTTCATTAATTGAGGGCAGTTGGGTTTTTTTGTTTGCTTGTTTGGGCTTTTATTTGTGTTTTAGAGTCATAGAATTAACCACATTGGAAGAGACCTCCAAGATCATCCAGTCCAACTGATCACCCAGCCCTGAGCAATCAACTAAACCATGGCACCAAGTGCCACGTCCAATCCCCCCTTGAACACCTCCAGGGATGGTGACTCCACCACCTCCCTGGGCAGCCCATTCCAATGGCCAACCACTCTCTCTGTGAAGAACTTTCTCCTCACCTCCAGCCTAAACCTCCCCTGGTGCAGCTTGAGACTGTGTCCTCTTGCTCTGGTGCTGGTTACCTGGGAGAAGAGACCAATCGCCACCTGGCTACAACCTCCCTTCAGGTAGTTGTAGACAGCAGTGAGGTAACCCCTGAGCCTCCTCTTCTCCAGGTTAAACACCCCCAGCTCCCTCAGAGCCTCTCCTCATAGGGTTTGTGTTCCAGGCCCCTCACAGCTTTGTTGCCCTTCTCTGGACATGTTCCAGTACCTCAACATCTCTCTTGAATTGAGGAGCCCAGAACTGGACACAG
>VXBD01002077.1:67957-82693 GCA_013399975.1 Indicator maculatus | reverse complement strand
TTTTTTTTCCCAGAAGTAGGTCAATCCTTTGCAGAGGTGTCTCAAGGGTAACCAATTGCAAAGTAAGGAGAAAGAGAACAACAACATTAAACTTGCAGAGCAAGCCTCAAATCCCCTTTACTCATAATGACTCTGCAGCTCTCAGGATGAAGAGCAGCAGTATGTGAATGTTAAAAACCCGAAGCGTATCCATATGGCTCCATATGCTCAGACAGGAGCAAGTAGCAATATCCAGGGACTGGATTAGCACAGCAAGACTGGTTCATTTAGTTGGTAATCATAGTTGATCTTACTCCTCAATATGACAACAGCCAAGAGAAGTAGATACATAAGAGGAGTCACCTGTTTGGCTTCTGTTAATTCATTTACCATTACGGATTTAGGACAGATACGAACAGGGACATTGCTTGAAACAATAATAATTGCCAAACAAGTTGTTATTACCAGCTTAATATGATCCAGTGACACAAAAGAGCATTTCCATCACAATTAGAATTTTCTTTTTGGAAAAAAAAATCAAAGACACCAAAGAAAACTGAATTACCAATCTCTCTTCCTACATTTTCTCCCATATGTATAAAGAAAAACACTTATCTCAATACTTGGCAATTAGGTTTGAAGAAAAAAAATAAAAATTTTCCATTTTCAGTGTTAGAAATCAGATTCTTAAAATCACATATGCTGATATACCAATAACACCTGATGGTGAGAACATTAAATGTCAATTTTATTATTTTTTAAATTGGGTACTATTTTCAGCACTTCTCTGATGATGCTAGTAATGAATATTTTATTAAAATATTAAACTTTATTGACAAAAAATCACAGTATCACAGTATATCAAAGGCTGGAAGGGAACTCAAGAGATCAACGGGTCCAACCCCCCTGCCAGAGCAGGATCACTTAGGATAGTCTGCACAGGAATGCATCCAGGTGGGTTTTGAAAGTCTCCAGAGAAGGAGACTCCACAACCCCCCTGGACACCCTGTTCCAGTGCTCTGTCACCCTCACTGTAAAGAAGTTTCTCCTCATGTTGAGCTGAAATCTTCTATGTTCAATTTGAACCCATTGTTCCTTGTCCTATCACTACGAACCACTGAAAAGAGCCTGACCCCTCCACTTGACACCCACCCCTCAGATATTTATAGACATCGAACAGATCCCCTCTCAGTCTTCTCTCCTCAAGACTAAATAGCCCCAGGAATCTCAGCTTCACTTCATAGGGGAGATGCTCAAGTCCCCTAATCATCCTTGTGGCTCTCTGTTGGATTGTCTCCAGCAGGTCTCTGTCTTTCTTGAACGGGTCTGAGAGCTGGAACTTAGGTTGATCCCCAAGAGATCTACATCTAATTAGAAGACTGAGAGGGGACCTCATCAATGTGTATAAATAACTGAGGGGTGGGTGTCAAGTGGATGGGGCCAAGCTCTTTTTGTGGTGCACAGTAATAAGACAAAAACAACAGGTACAAGCTTGAACATAGACTTCACCTCAACACCTTCTTTACAGAGAGGGTGATGGAGAACTGGAACAGGCTGCTCAGAGAGATTGTGGAGTCTCCTTCTCTGGAGACTTTCAAAACCCACCTGGATGCATTCCTGTGCAAACTACCCTGGGTGATCCTGCTTTGGCAGAGGGGTTGGGCTCAATGATCTCTGGAGGCCCCTTCCAACCTCTAATATATTGTGATACTGTGATACTCTAATTATTATGCCATAGAAGAAAATAAAGGCATGAAAACTGAAGAAAAAGTCTTACTATTAATCTTGGTGGTGCCATATATGCTACTTTCTTCCCTTTCTCTTGGCACTGTGCCCACTATCTCCTCACCTATTTCCTGTATCCTACTACCTACTCTCTGAAAAGCCTTACAAACTTGGAACAGAGTCTACACTTCGGTGCTACGCAATAGAAAGTGGAAAGCTCCTGGCCTATGGAACTCAAGGGACAGGGCGTACCCACTGCCAGTCCTAATTTACTGCTGGGCAGAGGAATGGGGACAGAAGATGAGAAGAAGCTCAGGTCCACAAAACACCAGGGATATGAGCTTCTCTGTTTTGGATTCCCTGGGGAAAAGTTGCAATGTCTTGCACCAGACACTTCTTCAGGAGTGCTCCGATTTAAGCAGAGCTTTTGTTCCATTCTAGATAGCACTTATTTTAGGGAAAAGGATGTGTAATTACTGCAATTTTGAAGGAAGCCTATTTTCACTTGACAAAGGAATTAATCTTTGAAACTTTCTTATAGTAAGTGCAGTGATTTGGTGTTTATTCACAAATGAAATGAGATCAAGAGTAAAAGAGTCATGTAGGAGAATGGTTGAACTGAGAAAAAGACAGGGAGAGAAGAAAAATACTTCTTTACCTTTCTGCTTAATCATGTGAAGATGTTCTAAATCAACCTTATTTAGTTGGACATCATATTCAAATTTCTAGTCCACCTCACTGTCTGCTCTTCCATCCCACGCTTCCTGAGCTTACTCACTAGGATGCTTGTTTATTTTTCATGTTTCACTGAAACTCTTTTGTCTCATAATGCTTAAAAAAACAGTCTGTGAATTAGTAGCTTTGAGCTTATACTCATGCCAAATGATTAGAGCCATATATGATATCAATTAGTTGTTAATAAGTACATTTGTTATATTTAGACATTGGTGCAGTATATCTTGAGTAATGATGCAGGTGATAAAATTCAGTGAAGGACATTTTTGAACTATGACAGTGAATCACCAGAAAGAAAGGGAAGTGTCACTGCTTGTAAATGAAAGAGTATTTTTTGTTAACTATCCAGTACAGTACAGAAGATCACACCTGTGTTAGTAGAGATGCTTTTGTATATCCTATAAGAAAAATAGTATTTATTCTGGTCATGAAGAATGATCATAAGTAAGTAATTTAGTAACTGTTGTGATACAAGAATGTGCTCTTTCCTCTTCCAGTTCCACCAACATATATCTCTCATGAGTCTATGTAGGATCAAAGTTCCATCAACATGAGCATCTGCAGAATCACAAATCTGAACAATCATGTAAGATTGTGTTTTCAAAGGTATTATTTGCTGGATACATTATAAGAGAAACTCTCACTATAAATGGATTCTCTCCATGTTCGATCTTTTTTTTTTTTTTTTTTTTGAGTGGTATGCGCAAAGACCAAGAGCCTGACTGCAGCTTTATCAAGAGAAGAGCAGGTTAACCAGATAAGGAACAAGCTTTGTGATTTAGTCTTCATATAAATAGGTAAGGGTTTGGGTATTGGTTGATTATTTCTGCATTTGTGTAATTTACAAGGATCTATGACTACACTGTATGTTTTGCATGTTATGAATATATTGCCTTTTTTGCCTTTTCCCTCAGACAAAGCAGAGTATGACTGAAGATAATTATAAAGAGTTGAAATGTGACAGAGGAAAAAATCTGAGCTTGAAGGTAATTGCTCCCTGTTCCAATGTAAGCTTGGCACTGCAATCATGAGACTAATAGGCTCTCAAATCCATGCTGCTGCTATAGCAAGATCACTGAATCCTTGCACTTTGATATGAAAAACTAAATTTGAGAGAGAATTTCCATAGCATCCTATGTCATTGGTGGGGGCAGCATGTTTAATAGCCCAACATTATCTTAAACTCTTATCTCTTGGCATGAGTATTGTAATTTCAACATACCTTAAAAGCATCTCCAGATTCAGAGGCATGATATATCTGAATCAGGGGTCATGATAACCATGTACACCTAGATTGATTAGGCAGTAAAGGCTTTTTTTTTTTTTTTTCTCACTAATGTTCTTTCTGGATTTGACAGACTTGGAGAGCAGTAAGTAGCTGAAACAGACTTTTCTTGAGCTTTGCTGCAAACTTTTGTGATACATAAAAGATGCTAAAAGATGTTGGTAAGTACAAGATGTTGGTACGTAAGCCAGATATTCAAACTTGGATTCTTATAAAACTTCATCATAGCTCCCCAAAGCCCATAGTGTTGCTTTCAACATGGCAGTTGCTAAGAAGCTGAGCTGCAGATTGGAATCTCTGTATCTCACCTAGGGAATAGAAATGCAGCCCTATCTTGTAGTAAAGTAGTATAGGATAGATTCATTAAAGAGAAAAAAAGAATAATGGAAGCCATTCAAGTGTGACATACGATGAAGTGTAACTCAGCCATATTGTCACTTTGCTTCTCTCTCAGGAAGACAGCAAGCAGAGAATCAAATCTCGAGCAGATCAGCAATGCACAACGGTTTGTTCACACACCAGGGGAATGCCGTGCCAGGCATATGATCCCAATTTATTGGTCTTTTTATACTGGATGAATGATATGGAGGATAAAAGAAACAAATTCACCTGAAAATCTGGCCCGGGAGTATTTAGGGGTTATATCCTATGATGGGGATTTTCATAACTCTATTGACTTCACAAAGCCAACAGAAGATATATAGAGAAGAAAAAAAAAAAAAAGAATTGCAATCCCCAAGACCTCACTGTATCTCTTAGGTCTGGTGTGATATTCTTCATTTTGTCTTTTCAATGTTTTTTCATCTGTCTGTAGAAGCTGTAAGTGTATACTAGGGTCTCTGTTAGGCAGCCTAAGTGCAAGTAAAGGCTCCAGCCTATGCATGTCTGGAAGGAAGTATTACAGGATTTTTGCTCAGCAATTCAATTTTTACTCCATGTGTTTCAATAAGAGAGATCATTCACTCTCATGCAGGCAAAATGCCATATAAAAAAAAGTCAGGAGGGATATTTCTTGTGTAATGCCTTGTGTTTCATTTACATTTTGGCAAGCAAAGCATGTTTTATGGCTTTCATTTTTTTCTTTTGCATCACTGTACTGGCAGAGGGGAGAAATCCTCTTCAGATAAGGAACAATGAATGAAAAATAAAAAACAAAGTTCCACTAGCTTTTAGATGAGAATATGAGGACCACAAGAGCATGAGAACAAAGATTGCTGCCTCAGCTATTTAGCCCAGCTATTATTTTATTAGAGATTTTAATTACCCATAGTCACTGGGTAGTTAATGCAATCAATTCATGCATCACTTTCATATAAACTCCTAAAGGCCTTTAATATCTGAAAGAAAGAAAAAAAACCCTAGGGAAGTTTTAAAAAATAATAAAAGTTAAGTTGTAGCACAAGTAAAAGTTAAGATGTAGTACAGGTTCATTAAGACATCTTTAAGGGAATGACGTGCAGGAAGAAAGAGGTTAAGATTTTTGTACAAGGTAGCTAAAGAATATTTGGAGGGAAATTAACACTACTTGTGTGAAGAATAGATGGCTCCATGATCATGCCTAAAGCATAAAATCTGCTGATTCTTTCCATCATTAAGTACATCTCAAGTTGTGCCAGGGGAGGCATAGGCTGGATATTAGGAGGAAGTTCTTCACAGAGAGGGTGATTGCCCATTGGGATGGGCAGCCCAGGAAGGTGGTGGAGTCGCCATCACTGGAGATGTTCAAGAGAAGACTGGATGAGGCACTTAGTGCTGTGGTCTAGTTGATTGATTAGGGCAGGGTGATTGGTTGGACTGGATGATCTTGGAGGTCTCTTCCAACCTGGTGGATTCTCTGATTCTATGATTCTATGACATACACCCACAGCCCAGCAGTTAAATTTCCTCCTATCCCAAGATGGAGAATGATATTAAAATGCTTGTCTTGTGCTCTAATTCTCTGATAATATAGTGATTTTTATGTGGTGGGGGATGTGATATTGTAGTCAAAGCACAGATTTTAGGGAACTACAGATTTTCTGAATATTTTTCTAATACTTGGAACATATTGCAGGAAATAATGGATACCAGTAGCTAGGAACTGCAACTAAGACATGCTGTATGAAAAGAATGTGACAACAGTTTATAGATAAAACATTGAAAGTGAAAGCAGATAGGAGAAGATAACTGTACCTCATAAAAATGGAAGTCTATCAGGATGAATTAAGAAATCGGGTCCAACTAATGCAACTAATATTTTCAGGAAACAGGCTAAATAATTTACAGTTTAATTCTGTGAAGACTTTTTAAATCAGCTTAAGGGATATATGTTTTGCCTGAACAGTCAAAATTCTCCATGTCTCTTAGAACTTCTGGATGACATTCATCAGTTACTTAAAAATCAAAATCTTCTTTTGCAAACCATAATATATTTTGCTGAATTACTGTTTTTTTTCCTTTCTTCAAAGGAAATCACACCCTTTCCACATGGAAAGTGCATGTGCTTGCTTTCTTCTATTCAAGCCGGGAACACCTTTAAAATCCACCAGCAACTGGTGTTTCACATTATTCCAGTGCTCAGTATTTCACCATAACCATCCAGTAGCTTATCTTTGCAGTCAGGATGTGTCTTTCATCACAAAAGCAGGGGCAATGCTGACCACCCCTCTACATCACAGCACTTCCAGCCACTGCAGTTTGACAAGGTAGAAGCATGTAAACCTATCTAATTTTTTCTTTCTTCTTTCTTTTTTTTTTTCTTTTCTCCCCCAAATAGGTTTTCTTCTAAACAGTGCTAAGTTCCTATCTAGAAATAATCTCACAGGGTTTGTTTGCAATACGACTGGTTAGTTTGTAGCAAAAGTGTAATCAAAATTTTTGTACACATCACACAGTATGAAAGCCGGAAAGCCATCTGTCTGGATCAGAGGAGAGGTTCTCCCGGGAGCTTCAGCACTTTGCCTAATGCAGGAGCTCCTTCTATTGGCAGATGAACATGAGAAGAGTTACAAGTCAGGCTAAGACAATGTTACCTAATAGAAGGGAAGCAAGTATCATTTTTTATGCAAATGATGAACATTTAATAAACTCTCAAACTTAGCTCTACGCAACTTACTGTTAAGAATAAGACCAAATAATGAATTAAAGTTAATTAAATATTTCTAGCAAAAGGAAGCAGCAAGTCCTGCACTTCGCTGTTAAAATATTTATTTTTAAAAAGTGATCCTCAATTTTCTGTTACTGTCTTGGCAAATCTTTTTCTTAGATCTTACAACAGNCCCAGCTTTCTTGTAGGCCCCCTTAAAATTCTGGAAGGCTACAATGAGGTTTCCTTGGAGCCTTCTCCAGACTGCACAACCCCAACACTCTCAGTGTGTCTTCATAAGAGAGTTGCTCCAGCCCTCTGATCATCCTGGTGGCCCTTCTCTGGACACCTTCCAGCATGTCCATATCCCTCCTGTAACAGAGGATCCAGAACTGGATGCAGTACTCCAGGTGGGGTCTCACCAGAGCTGAGTAGAGGGGGAGAATCACCTCCCTTGACCTGCTGGCCACACTTCTCTTGATGCAGCCCAGGATCTGGTTGGCTTTCTCACACTGAGCTTCTCATCCACCAGCACTCCCAAGTTCCTCTCCTCAGGGCTGCTTTCCAGCCAGTCATTGCCCAGCCTGGATTTGTGTTTGGGGTTGCCTCGACCCAGATGCAGGACCCTGCACTTGGTCTTGTTGAACCTCATGAGGCTGGCTTGTGCCCACCTCTCCAGCCTGTCAAGGTCCCTCTGGATGGATCCCTTCCCTCCAGACTGTCTGTTGCACCACACAGCTTGGTGTCGTCGGCAAACTTGCTGAGGGTGCCACTGTATGCTTAAATTTGATATGAAAATAAAAAGGGCTATTATAGCAGGTAATAAATTTTTACTAGTAGTATTTGGTTCATCTAGACAACTTTTGAATTGAAATATAAAATCCAACATTATATAAATGTTAGATTTTATTATATAAATCATACACAATGTATTACATATCTAAAATTTACAAAATATTTCCCCAGCAATTTTTACCTGTCATCATCATTCAGAGGATTTATTTTGTTAGGCCACTATACTTTCCAGGGTAATCCCAAAGTAAATGCTGGTACTTATTTTAAGGTGTAACAGTTTGCCAATTTTAAGGTAGGTTTTAAAGTGAATTTAAGGTTCAATATCTTTCCAACTAATGCAGTGCTAGCAGGGTTATTTAGGGAGGAGCATGGAGAAATAGATCTAAACCACAGACCATCCTGAAGGAACTCTGAAAAATTAGGATTTTTTCATAATTACAATGAAAGTTATTGTCCTGATATTTTAACAGATTTCCACTGTAAATAAAATCTATTTTACCTTTCCAATAAATCTGGAAGGGTGAAAAATCACCTACAAATTTCATCATACAAATGGTAAAGAGAAGCTATGTATTTTTGGAAATAAATTTTGAGAAGAACAGACAGGACTGCAATGCAAATTATAAAACTGAAAACAGAATCTACAGCTGAAAATATGGACCGATGTGTTGTGAGAGAAAAGTGGAGTTATTCCTGAGAAAAATCAGAAGAAAAAGATGAAGAAAAAAATGCAGAAAAAGTTAGAAATGTTTGGCATTAAAATAGATGAAGTCGACAAAGGAATAACTTCATAAAGATTTTCAGAGGGGAAAAAAACATTTAAAAAAATTTAAAAAACGGAGAGAAAAAGAGAGAAATGTTAAATATCTGTTTAATGTTGTATCTTGAACTATATTTCCCAAACCAGAAAAGCAGAACCAAATCTACAAGAATGCAAGAATGTAAAGAGGCCTTTGCTTCCACCCATAACCAATTCTTAAAGACTACTGGATCTCCGTTCACTTTACCTGTTCTGTCTCTGATGAAAACCACCTCTTGCATACTATGAACAGTAGTGGAGACCACTGCAAACCCAACATCTTCCATCCAGTATGTATCTTACCAAACTGCTAAGTGTTACTTGCAGCTGCATGTTCACTGACATTTTTCTGTTCTCTGCTAGAACACAGTTAGCTATTCTGTTTTTTATCAGTTTTCATAGATTATTAAGTTAGAAATGTAATGTGCTTACAACTATACTTAACAAACTGCAGGGGTTTATTATAGATGTTGTCCATATCAGGTTAATAGAGTTCACATTAATTTAAAATCAAGTAAAAGAGGTCTGATATAATCACAGATGTTAAAGTAGTTTTCAGTTAATAATTTGGAAGGATTATCTCAATGCTTCCACATGATGAAAGCAAAGCAAAACAGTCCTTGGTTTTTATCTGTACTGTTCATGAACCTCTAATATCTGAGCTCCTCACCTCTCCTTACCAGTACTAAGACTTGAAAAAGCTTTAATAAATGTAGAATTCTTTTACTATCTTCCAAAGAATATGAACTTCTTCTTCTACCTTCTCAAGACAAGTACCATGTCAGCAGTCTAAGGAAAATTTTCAAGATCTCATACCTACAAATAATTACCTATTTCATGCAAGATTTTTCATGTTTTTAAAAGACCATGTAGGTACCAATTAACCCACGAGTTTACTCTAATGTGTGAAAAAAGAATGTAAGAGTAGAACTCACAGTTACTAGCAAAAGGACATACAATTTTAGACCTGTCATAAAAAATGAGAACAAATGTGATGTTTCAAAGAATGACTTGTCTCTGCATTTGCTAGGAAGGAATGGAGACCAACCACTAACACAAATAAATGATATCTTATACCTCACAGATTGTATGACCTGTTAAATTAAATACAAAGTCAAAATATCTTAAAATAAAATAGTATTAACCTGATAAGACTTCATTATGGACTAGGAGAGCATTGTGCCATATTTTTTGTGAGTTAAGAAAAACAGTAACACCAACACCACAATGTTTTTTTGATAAGCAACACCAATCAGTATATATTAAGAGTGATATACTTTGGATGTCCTCTAGAAATTCAAGATTATGAAGAGGAGAAATTGTAAATAAGTTCAAGCTATATGGTGCAGAAATGTAATTTTCTACTTGTAATTATCATTCTGATCCCATTCAAATGCAGAGAAAATCCTCACTGATTCAAAGGATATGGGGTGAGGTGTACTTGGAATACTTGGAACAGTAAATACTGGCTTTGAACAGTGCTGTAGAGTATAGTTCAGTGATGTATCTCACTGTTTTTTAATATTGGCTTTTAAATTCAGTCTCAAGGTCACCGAGCCAAGAGATCATCTTGCACTTTGTATTCATTAGTATTGGGGCAGTGAATTCAGATATGCCAATTATACAGCACATCTTTATGCAATTTAATTTAGGATGCAGCCTTAGATCACCCAGTCTGTGACACACTTTCCTGGCTGCTGAGAGGCAAAAGAATGCATTGAATCTGCAATACCTTCTCTAGGTAGGTCAGACATTCTGCACCAAAGCCATAAGCAGTCATTCTGGTTGGAGAGTATTGACAGCATGTGCCAGGATTTGATCTAAAATTTTCATATGCTGCTCCATAAAGAACTTACTCATTGCCACACAAAGTCTTGGTGTGAAATCTTTCTGGACTGAGGAAGTCTGCTACTGACATCTTCAGGATAGAGGTGGCCAGTGCCACATGGCAACGTGCTCTGTCTTTTGTAGTTGGAAGCAAGTGTGTTATTGAAAGCATCATAGGCTTTTGATGTACTTTCTGAAACTGTACAATTTCCACTGATACACTGGATATAGAAACTTTCAGGGCCAATGACAGTATTAGGAGAAAATCTAAAACCCCTCCATAATGAGAGTTGCTCTTTCAGCATCTTGCCTTTTGCCCAGTCCACACCTGCTAAAAAAGATGATTTACTTTTCCATCCTAACTCAGCCATTCTCTTCCTTCCTTTCCCATCAGAAGACATTTTCATCCCTAGGCTAACAAAACATTGCCATGTTTCACTTTCTATGCAAACTGGTTTGTCCAGCAGTTGCCCTTTGCTGACCAAAGAATTGAGAACAGTACTTGTTCAAAACAGATCCTCTTTCCTCAACATTGCTCACAGGAATTTTATTTTGGATTAAAAGACTAAATCAGGAAACACACAGAGATCACTTTGGTAGGGTCTCAGTCATTCCAAAACACTATCTCAGACTCTACACATTCTCAAGAGCACAGTGAGTGAACTGTGAACCTATGCTAGGAGGGACTGTTCTTCTGTGAATGGAGACCCACCCTCAGTAAAAGACATTTTCTACTTGTGAAGGGCAACACATCTGAAGATGTTTCTTAATTCCAAAGAAGTTAACAATTCCAAAGAAGTGAGTTTCTCTCACTCTTTAATAACAAAGAAATGAAATGTTTTCATCCAGTAAGCCATTCCATAAATTCACTACCTGATAAAAAAAAATCAAATAGTCAACCAGCAATCAAAAAACTTAAACCAAATAAAACAAACCAAACCACAGACAAGAATAATCTACAAGACCACAGTGCTACAACAGTCTTCACCATGTCCTCCTGCCAGGCTCTCTCTGCAGCAGATGCTCCACTCACATTCTTTGTTCTGTCTCCAGATCAGCATGGTCCTTTCATGTCAAAAGCAGATGTTTCCAGAAATTCTGGCTTGTCTTTCTTTAATCCTTTGGGCACCCAGCCCAAATATGCCTGGAGGAAGAAATCTGCATCAACAGCTGTCTCAGGGTGTACTAGTGGTAACTCTTTCTCAGGCCAGAACCTCAGACAAAAACACAAACTGCCTGTCCATCTCTCTTGCTTAAGATTCCATTTCACTTCTTTCAGTTCTTTTGTAGTTTAGCAATTAGTTTCTCTTTCTGCTCTTGTAGTTTTCCCACTGCAGGTTTCCTGGTTTTGAAAGGAAATACAGGAAGAAAAATAATGTAAATGCTCTTTCAGATAAGCCTATAATAAAATACATAAGGGGGAAAAAATAACAGGGCAAAAGGTATACTATTTTTTCCTAGGTTTTACATCTGTAATTCATTGTGAAGCAGTCTTTTTGGTGTGTGTGTGTGTCCTGCTCAATAAAATTAATCTTTACAAATTAATCCTTCTCTTCATTAAGTGATCCTTCTCAAGAGGATCACTTAACGAAGATTTGTCAGTAAGGCATCAGAATCATGAAAGACAGCACTGCAAAAGAGACCAAGTAGCTGGAATGTACACCTTGACAAACATTAAACTGACTGTTAGTTAAATCGCTGGGAAGGTGGAGAGAACAGATGCAAGAGGCTTACCTTTACTGTGCAGATGATAATGAGATAATGAAGGTTTTTAACATGTTTCTAGCCCAAATTGAGCAGCTACAGGATTGGCAAGCTCCTTTTCACTTAAGAATCCTTACCTTCTTTCATGAAGTAATAACTATTGTTTGATTAAGTAGGGTTTTATTATGTATGCTTTTGAAATAACGCTTTTTCGCAATCCTACACAGAACTAGGAGCAAACTGGTAGCTTGCAACTGAAAATGCTTTTGTACTACAACATGAACTTACTGAAGTTTGTGTGGGCCTTAAAATTTGTCAGTTCTCTCTGTCTAACCTGAGAAGTCATGCTGAAGAACTGCAGACTAGACTTGTTCGGTGACTTGTGGGGAGTTCACCTGCACGAAGTACATCTTCATGGGGCTTCAGATAAAGAAAGTGAGAGCACGAAAAGTTGCAATCGTGATACTGCTTGAATGCGTTAGCAATAAATGTTTATGAGCAGTGACAATGTTGCTTATCTTCTCACTATGAGAACATACTTTTGACATTTTTCAGTAGTCACAATTGATCTACCTGCTGTCAGAATGTAGAGAGAGGGTACACTAGCATGAGAAAGCCAGCTACAGATATTAAAAAATATGTCTGTGGTAGAAGAGACTACTGAAACAGATCTTTCATTTGAAATTAAGAATCTTACTCTAACCAGTAAGGGACTGAGAAAGGAATTTAATCTTAACATAATTTTACAGACATAAAATCTGAAAGTGGAAAGACTATAGATTTATTTATTAAATACCAGATTCTTTGATTATCTTTAAAACATCAGACCACAGAATCATAGAATGGGTTGGGTTGGAAGAGACCTTAAAGATCATCTAGCTCACAAACCCCACTATGAGCAGGGGCACCTCCTGCTAGACCAGCTTGCTCAAGGCCCTGTCCAATCTGGCCTTGAACAGCTCCAGGAAGGAGGCGTTCACAGCTTCTTGGGGCAACCTGTTCCAGTATCTCACCACCCTCACTGGAAGGAACATCTTCCTAATATCCAGTCCAAATCTACCTTCCTCAACAACAGAGTTCAGAGAGTTGTGATCAGTAGCACAGAGTCCAATTGGAAGCTTATGGCCAGTGATGTGGCCCAGGGATCATTATTGGGTCCAGTTTTGTTCGATATATTCATCAGAAACCTGGATGAAAGGATTGAGTGTATCCTTAGTAAGTTCACTGATGACACGAAACTGGGGATGTGCGGCTGACACCCTGTCAGGCTGTGCTGTCATCCAACAAGACGTGGACAAGATGGAGAGCTGGGTGAAGGGGAACCTCATGAATTTCAATAACGACAATGGCAGAGTCCTGCATCTGAAGAGGAGTAACACCAGGCACCAGTAAAGACTAGGGTTTGTCCTGCTGGGAAACAGCTCCATGAAGTCCTAGTGGAGAGCAAGTTATCCACGGGACAGCAATGCGCCCTTGCAGCCAAGAGGGCCAATGGCATCATGGGGTGCATTAAAAAAATTCTCTCCAGTAGGTCTAGGGAGGTTCTCCTCCCCCTCTCCACTGCCATGGTAAGACACCACCTGGAATACTCTATCCGGTTTTGGGCTCCCGTTATAAAATGTATATTCCCACCAAGAAATGAGTGCCAGAGATACTTATAGGAATTTTACAATGTATTTATGTAAAAACTATGCCACAAATTATTTACNGTAAACAGAATAATTAACCAATGAAGTGATGTTTTGCCAAATACAGTATAAGTGTATGCCTGGAACAAGACAAGCACGGGCATATCACCTGAGCTTTGTTTACCACAGAAGTAAACGNAACCATCTCTACAGAATGTATATATATATAGGGGCACGTTGAATAGCTTGAAAGGATTTGGAAATTTAGAAACGAAACCAATCGGATAGAGGCGGGGGAGGGCGTGGGGGTGTGTGTCCTTGTCGGCCACCGGCAAGCCCACAAACAGAAGGTTTTCACAAACCTCAACAGAAACTTTAGGAAGAAATACTTGGCTTACTCAGGAACTAAGAACTTTGCGGAATCTTTCCTTGACACTGCGTTTATGCTCCAGAAATTGTGGCACGGATGTGCCGTAGTAAGAATATCGAAAATGGCACCGACCGCGTGGCGCTGTACCGCGTGTACCGCGTGGTTGTTGCTTCTCCTGGAGTGAAAGGTCCTGGAACTTTCAGGACAGCCTCGGAGGCTTTGGCAGCTCAGTCCGTGGAGTGCGTTGCGTGAGGAGAGCTTCCCGCTCCGGAGGAAAAGCCTTGTCGCCGAGGTTCGCAGGGCATGGCAAAGCGGCCTCTCTGCGAGGGTGGGACGACTCCTGCGACCCGCGGAGACAGGCCGGGAGAGCTGCTGGTCCAGACGAAGCGATGTCCCCGCGACTGGGGGACTGTAGCGGTCTGGGGCGGGCGGTGCACAGCGGTTACCACGGTGTTCGCGCTCGGCGATCAGTCAGGCAGCAGTGGCGGTCCGCAGGGAAGGGCTCGGAAACACTGATTCGAGTCCCGAGTAAAGCGAACCCTTTGGCAACTGAGTGCATGACGCAGATACGGGCACACACACGGGAACAGGCACGGGCACAAACACGGGGCACTTGTTTACCAAAACAACTCTATTTAACATTTGCCACGCGAATACTGGTCTAATGAGCATCCTTTGTAAACAGAATAATTAACCAATGAAGTGATGTTTTGCCAAATACAGTATAAGTGTATGCCTGGAACAAGACAAGCACGGGCATATCACCTGAGCTTTGTTTACCACAGAAGTAAACGACGTGCCCAGGCAGGTTGTTTACCTGGACTC
>VXBD01002077.1:0-61047 GCA_013399975.1 Indicator maculatus | reverse complement strand
AAAAAAAAAAAAACCACAAACTAAAACAAAAGCAACACACACGATATTTAAATATTTAACTATCTCTGTGAAGGTGGTTAAATATTGCAACAGATTGCCCAGAAAGGTTGTGCAATATTCATCCCTGGAGTTATTCAAAACTTATCTGGGTGAGGACTTGAGCAACTTGCCCTGCATTGACTAGGGCAGGATCGGATTAGGGTTAGGAATCACAGGTCCCTTCAATCACATACACCCAGTGGAATCAGTAATGTGTTAGATAAACTCCTTCATTTAACTACAAATCACTAAGAAGTAGCAATGGTAATTATTTTTTTTGTTGTTCTGAAAGTTTTCTTCAGTTATCTGTAGTGCAAGCATTTATCACAGTTCTCTTTATGGACATTAAGTTTAAGTTGTATGAATATTTTTGCTCTTTTCCAACAGAATTTTGCAGTGCTGGGCAGAAAACCTTGGCCAGCTGTGAGGAAAAAAAATAACACTTGATCAGAAGGGTAGTACTACTTAGGTAATAAGGTCACGTGTTGTAGCATCTGGTTTTCATTTTGTATTGCCTGCGGGAATGACAGAAGACATTAAAAGGTTTTTCCCCAATTTCAAAAGAGCTGCAAACACAAAAGGATATTCCTGTTAAACTCAGGAGCTGCAGTAAATTTGGATTTTCACTGGCAATTTTATTGGTTTGCCCTATACCCATCCCCCTAAAAATGTGATTTTCAAAAATTCTGCAATTTTGTACAGAAAGAAGCATCTCTACTCACATATCTATTCATTTACCATTATGATTTTTTCTAGTTCTACTTCAACCAAGGCAATTTTTATTAAGTAGTGAAGGGCTAAATTTTGACAGCAGCAGTTGTTCTGGATTATTTTAGAATTACAGAATCATAGAATGGTTTTGGTTGGAAGGGACCTTAAAGATCATCTGGTTCCAGCTGCCCTGCCATGGGCAGGGATACTTTCAACTAGACTAGGTTGCTCAAAGCAACCTGCCCTTGAACACATCTACCTCCACAACATTTCTGAGCAATCTATTCCAGTGGCTCACCACACTCACATTAAAATTGTATTGCTTATACATAGCCTAATTCTAGCCTCTCTCAGTTTAAAACCTTCCTCTCATTACAGGTCCTACTATAAAGTCTGTCCCTTATCTTTCTTACAGCCCTCTTTAAGCAGTGAAAGGCCATTATAAGGTCTCCTTGGAGCCTTTCATGCTCCAAGTTTAAAACCCCCAGTTCTCTCAGCCTCTTCTCAGAGGAGAGATGTTCCATCTTGTTGTCTCATGGTGTCATGGTGTGGCAGTTTAGGCTGGGTGCCCCCTGCCACTGCTACATGAGATACACCTCTGGTGTCCCGTGTCCACCCCTATTGGGGTGTCCAGGCCTAATGCCAGGAGGAGAATGGAGGGGGGGCAGTCTCAGACCTGGCCAGCCTGAGACTTGCCTAGCAGCGGGAGGGGGGAAGAAAGAGCCCTGGGGGTTTTGGGTAGACCCCCAGGTAGGAGGAGGGAAGGATTGGAAGTCTCTGGGTACTATGTAAGGGCTCTGTATGATTTGAGATATTTCTTTGCCACTATGCTTTGTAGTGTTTTGTAGTTTCACCAATCGCTTTTCCATTTAAACTTTCTATCACTCTCCAATCCGTTTGTGTTTGTCTTTCTTTTGTCCCTTTCGGGGCAAGAGAAGATCTGTCTGGCCCCAAAACCAGCACACATGGGAAGTAGACAAAGAAGTTATCAGATACAAAATAAAGTGAAAGAAAATAAAATTCTGAGGAATCATCTTCTAGACTTCTAGCTACTAATGAGGTCTTTGATATAGGAGATATTCACTGGACTATCCTCCTGATGTCCTTTTTGTCCAAATTTGTCCAAATTATGTATTTCATCCAATTTGTCCAAATTATGTATTTCATCTCAGCTACTGACATTCAGACTGATTTGCAATTGTTTTCTCTCCAAAGTTTTGTATATCTAATTCCAAAAGAAACTATATGCACTTCAGTGATGGAATTTATACAAGTCAGAAAGAGAGGAATGTCAAACATTTGAAAGTGATACCAACACGTTGAAATAAACCATCATAAACCTTAAATGAAACAAATGTAACAGTTTTCTGTAAAAATATATAGCTATCCCATCTATTTATTTAGGTAGTGAAATAAAAGCTTTTAAAATACACGGTATGATGTTATGACAGCTGCTGAAATGATTTCTAATAAATATAATGATTATTACTTATTGAAGGTGTTTTATTTTTTATTCCTTCTTCAATTTTATTTTGACAAAAAGAAATTATTTCCTTTTTCTTTCTAGTATCCTTGTAACTTAGACATTTGTCTTTATTTCCATTCACTTCCAGAAGCCAGTTATTTATACTCTTATTTCTACTACAGTAATAGCATTGAAGAAGGCCTTTAGTCGTGATATGTGATAAAAATAATTTGATTGTTCTTATTTTCTAGAAAATGTAGCTTGGTCTTAAATGTCCTGCAATGATAACACAATTATGCATTGCTACTTTTTTACTATAAAAATATATTGTCCCTTTAATCTCTTGTTTTCAAATCACTTACTGCAGCAGGAAGTGGTGGAAATTGCCAGGTTCAATGACTTGATCATTTTGACAGCAAATCTGAAATCAGTAACTGATCCCCAGACTGAAAACAAAGCAGTGAGGAATTTAAAAGCAGAAATGTTGTGATTCCTGCAGAAAAAGCCATCACAGAATCACAGAATGGTAGGGGTTGGAAAGGACTTCTGGATATCATCTAATTCAACCACCCTGCTAACTCAGGTTTGCCTAGATCTGGTTGCACAGGAACACATCTCGGCAGGTTTTGAAAGGCTCCAGAGAATCAGACTCCATACCCTCTCTTGGCAACCTGGTCTAGTGCTCTGTCACCCTCACAGGAAAGAAATTTTTCCTGAACTTCAAGTGAAACCTCTCAGTCTGCTCTTTTCCAGACTAAACAGCCCTAGGCCTTTCAGCCCCTCTCCTCTTAAGAGAGATGTTCCAGTTCCCTAAAAATCCTCGTAGTCCTCCACTGGACAATCTTTCTGTCCCTGCTAAACTGGGGAGTCCAGAATTGGACACAATACTCCATATGTGGCCTCACCAGGGTAGAGAAGAGGGAGATGACAACCTCCTTCAATGTCCTGCAATTCTTCTTTCATGCACCCCAGAACAGCACTGGCCTTGTTGGCCATGTGGGCTCATTGCTGTTTCAGGGTGAGCTTATTGTGCACTAGCACTCTCAACTCCTTGTCCACGTAAAAGGTTTGATCTGAAGTTCTAGCTTCAGTTCTCCTCTTGTACTTACCAGGTCCAAGCATTTGAGTGTATTTTGCAAGTCAGCAATAACTATGGTAGTCCACCAGCCATATGATTTTTTTTAGCATTCTCAGTAAATGTCAAAAATACTAATAAAATCACAGTCATATGGAGAACATAGATGCACACAAAATGAGCTAAAGAAATACCCCAAACTACTTTGACAGAAATACTATTAAAGGTAAAATAAGTAAATACATTTAACTTTGGATTTACTATTACAAGTTCTTTACACACAAAAAGTCAGGTGTCGGTCCTTATATTACCTGTTGTTTCTCTTTTTCTTTCCTTTTTTTTTTTTTTTTTTTAATTCCACTGCACCAATAACAGAAAATTTTAATTTTACTAGATATTTAAAATCTCCCAATAACATCTTCTAACCTTTTCCTTTCCCTAGATAGCTGCCTCACAGCTCAGCAGACTATATTCCTTTGATCACTTGCTACATAATGACACTATTGTGCATGACCAAATACACATTTGAATATACATATTCCCCAAGCACACATTAGCTCTCTTGTGTGTTATATACATTTCTTTCTAACATTGCCTTGTCAGCTCTTTTTATCCCTCCTGTTTTCTAGACAGAGGACACACCATCCCAGTGGGCAGTTTTCTGTTGTTAAAGTATTCTCCAGCTTCTACCTATTATCAAAGGAATACCTCTTTCCAAAATTTCACTGTGTTGTAATCTTTGCAGTGAGTCATGTCTCATTTACACCTCATTTACACATTTCTCATGACTTCCTTCTCTTCGTTTTGTCAGTTTTATAAATTTTCACAACTTTTTCTGATATGCTTGCTTTTAACTTTTTTCTTTTACTGTAACTATTGTTGATGGTTGCTCTTTTTTCTTTTTTTCCTGTTGCCTTCTCAACATATTCTATGATCTATCTGCATTTACATTTTGCCTATTTTAATGTTGAAGACATGACAAGTGAAAGAAAAAAAAGACGTAATTTCAGACCTACACCCCTTTTCAAATTTCGCTTGTCCTTGAGGACAATCTTTTACAAAAAAACCCCACCTTTATAATTTTTGTGTTCCCAGAAAAAAAAAAAAAAAAAGGAGGAGGGGGGAAGGGGGGCACTGCTTTTTCCACTGTAGAAATCATTTTGCACACAACAATACCCTTGACTGATTTTAATCGGGATGTTTCTGTGGCCTTCACAAGGAAATTGCTCTCCTCTGCTGACTTAATGCCTTCCTTGTTTCGGTTACTAATGTTTTTTTTTTCTTGACCTTGCAGATGTCCTCAGCTTTGTGGACCTTTCCATCTTCTTGCAGCTGCAGACCACCACAACAGCTGTGTTTGTTGCATGCTTGTTAAAAATGCCAGTAACCTCATTTCATCTATCTTGTGTCACTTGCTCACTACCACTGTCTCCACTGCTTTAGAAATCTTTATCTTAAAGCTTGGTTACTACTGGATATTAACGTGCCCTGAACTTTACCTACTGTATCTACTTCCAGAAGCCTTTAATGTAAGTGAATAAAAATGTTACCATGCCACATATTTGCTAAACGGTATCAAGGGAGGATCACTTACATTAAATAAACTGCTCTGGTTTGGTTGGTTGGTTTTATTTTTCTGTTTTTGGTCTAGACACTATGTTAAAATCACAATCTTAAGCCTCTGTTTTAAGAGACTAAATTTGAATGTTAATTAGAATTAAGTAAAAAAAAAAACCAAACACCCAAAATCAGAAATAAAAATTGAAACCTTCTCTCAACTATTTCTTGTGTTTCAACAGTACTGTGAAGAAAAATCATAAAAACACTTATTTTGCCATTTAATATCACACAAATGTCAGTGTTGCTTAGCATTTAATGAACAAGTGTGTAAAATAGCATAATAATAAAAACAAGGAAACTTATTCTGGGTATGATAGGAATGTGAGCAGCAGCAACTCCTCAGCAGGTCAGTGGGATCTGGAGTCATTTTGGTGCAGAATTACAATAAAGAGAGGAGAATGTGTGATTGGGCATGTGCATCAGTCCTAGCAGGGAAGGAGATGATGGCTGTAGCGTTATGACGTTGGCAGGTGCAAAACCACCCATCTCTCTCCTGACTGCCAGGGGCACTTTTATTATCAGAAAGCTGTTCCCTGCCTGTGACCGATTTCTTGCACCAGCAAATCCTGATTAACAGTTGGACAGTAGCTCAGAGTACCACTTGGTACCTCTGCTCACAAAAAGTGGAGCAGGAATATGTTGGTGAAAGCTGAATGAGATATTTATAAGGATTATTTAAATGGATGACACCCCTGTCTTCAAAGAGATGACAACAACCCCCTCAGCGATAGGTAGTTACCTAATTCTAATATAAGAGTCTGAAAAGCCATAAGGATGTGGTCACATGAATACAAATCAGAAGCCAGTATCTTCAGAGAATAAAAAGCATTGCCTCCACCTGTGTATGTCATATTACAAAGCATTTGTAAACAGGTGAAGGCTGTCTAACAGCATTACTTGCTTTTTTTCCTTAGAATAATTACAAAACAGCTCTTCCCTGAAAATTCAGTTTTCTCTGTTCTCATTGTTACAGTAAAAGGCAATGCTATTTTTGTCTTCTGACTGAGGGTTTAAGAACATGCCTAAGTAAAACAAAAACCAAATAGTAAGTGCTATGATCTAAAGGACAATTTATGCAGTATTCTCTATGTTACCTTGTCAAGAAAATAAACCAGAATAGCTGGCTTCTCTGTCTACAACATTTAAGCTCTCTTTATTTACACGACTGTTTTCTGAGGCTTAATATTTCAATATGCAACTTAAATCACTGTGCAAACAACAAACTTGAAATATGCCTTGAAAACCATTTGAACATTTAGTTTTAAAGAAATCCTCTTGTGAATATTTGTCTTTAGCAAAACATAATATTTTGAATATCTGTGGAAAACTGTGGGTAAATATGAGCTGTGTGTAATTAAAATTCCATTAGAATTAATTTTCAAGAAATAACCTTCCACTCTTCAGAAATGATTTGATTTTATTTATGAAGCTATTTGTAGTTGCAGATCATTTACAGGGCATGTAAGGTAGGGGAGTTTCACATACCTTTGGAGCAATCAGACAATTATTACAAGAAAGGTATTCTAATGCTGAGAACTCTGAACTAGATCAGTGAGAGTGACAAGTAATTATACTTGTTAGAGATCAGAGTTAACATAAGCAGAAAGTACTGGTTTTAGCATCCAAAAGGCAAAAAATAATAATAGATACTTATTGAATCAATATACTTTAACTTACAGACATGCTATGAATCATAACCTAGGATTTACTTACAATATTCATGTTATTTGTGAGCTTCTGGTCATGAGAAATCTGTGATTTCCAGAATTTCAAATAAAACCTCATGACACTTCAAAATTAAGATCTTCTTTGACTCTGATATTAATTCTGAGGGCTTGGGGTAAACAAATAAACATTTCAAAATTAGAAAGGATTAGAAAGTCAAAGTAATTTGTTTTGTTCAATTGCTTGGCTGTGATAATTCTAGTTAACAAAGTGAAGTATATGTCGTTTCCTACTCACAAGTAAATTAAATGTTTTTTCAGCTTGTAAGTTTTCATTTGCATAGCTAATTCCATAAGCTAATGCAACATTAGAGATCATATTCAAAAAAGTATACAGATAAATTTATGTTGTGAAATGTTTATATTTCAGTTTAGTTAGCCTGGAGGTTTTCGGCAAGGGACTATATAAATCTGTGTTATCTGATGTAGTGTTGGCAGGAGTCCCATCCATGTAAGAATCAGGTCTGGGATCTCCAGAAGTCCCCCACTAAGTCAGTGACTCTTCTCAGGGATATTGTGGATGCCCCCTCCCTGCAAGTGTTCAAGGCCAGGTTGGACAGGGCCTTTAGCAACCTGGTCAAGTGGAAGGTGTCCCTGCCCAGGGTGGGGCTGTTGGAACTACATGATCTTTAAAGTCCTTTCCAACCCAAACCACTCTATGATTCTATGACTTGTTGATCTTCATGATATGGGACATGTTGTAAACCTCATGTTCTATGATCTAAATAATGAAAGTGTTCCTTAGCCAAAGAAACATACACTCACCATCTTCACAAAATCAAACACATGCATTGAACTTCAGCAGCTGCTGTATCACCTTTTTTAAGTCTCATCTGTGTGACTGAATGTTACGAACCATCTTAACCTCACACCTCATCTTATCTTATGGCTACAGATTTCAGAGGGTAATCAGTTTGAATTAAACAGCTATGTGGGCTGCTCAGCTGAATCAGGAACTTGTAGTCTTCTTTTTCTGAATAATGAAACTTGAGTAATATAAATCCCTTACATCTCACTTATCTGTTTTAATATCTTTAAATAAAAGAGATTGTCATGCAGTATGATCTATTCAAGGACTTCTCACTGAGCATTAAACTATACTACTAAATGAAATTGAAATTGGTAAAGTTATTATACATCCAGGATATTACACTAAAATCAGACTTTTGCATGATATAATGCCTTTATTCCAGTAGCTGCACACGTAGATGAAAGACAGATTATCAGGAGTAACTTGACTGGCATCTCATATATTAACTATTACTATTATTCTTTATAGCTACATTGATGATCATTATGTGGAACAAGCATGTGAAGAAAGTCTTGGTTATTTTTATCACACTTAGCATCATCAAATACAAATTTGTCCTTAGCATCCATGGTTTCCTTTATATTTGTGCTGCAGTTTTTCTAGTGTTCAGCAGGAAACTTTGGGTTTCAAGACCATTTATTCTTTTTACAGTCATGAGTGTCAAAAATACTCTGTTTTGCATCAGATTGTCCTTTGTTTCCCCATGGCTTTAAAAGCAATACAGAGCTATGGATTTGAAGAGTGGTGGTTATCAATAGGAACTTCCTCCCACAAAGCCCTGCTTTGTCTTTTTACTCAGTTTTCATGTAAGTTCCCCAAAGTTTAGAGAGACCATATTTCTTAAATGGAACCCTTATCAAAGTAATCAGTTTCCTCTATTACATATAACACATAGTCTAACATACACTGTTGTCTGCAAGTAGACATGACCTGGATATGCCTTCTTTTGCAAATCCTTTAAGATTTCACTTAAAAAAAAAAAAAGGTGCTATAGGCAATTAAAGAGAGCAGAAAGAAATTAAATAGTTTTATCTGTAATGAAAGATACTATAGTCACCAAAATTACAGAGGAAATATACTTACATTAAATGATACGAAGCATAAATATTACTTGTCCTCCTTCAAAAAGTTTCTGCACTTTCTCAATCTAATTAGAAAGTCACACTTCAAAAATCAGTGCTTCTCTAATGTTCTCCCTACTTCACTCATGACTTTAAAAATGCATTTATTATATAGAAAGCTACTACTGATGACTACCATTAATTCCCTATTTTATAGTTCAATTGCACACTCTCATAAGGCATTATCACACAAATCTTGAGCAGCACTGCAATTTCCTCAAAATTACTAGGAATTTTGGGCAAGGCAGTTTAAACTGAATTGGTATCATTCTCACAAATATACTCATATCATTGATGATATCTTTGCTCTCTCCTCAGATTATTAGTTCCAGTCATTTATTTCCTCCACCTACAGTAGCTGCTGTTAACGATGACTCTGATCTATTGGTATTTACAGTGCCACATGTGGCACAGCATTTTCCTAAAGGACTTGTCCTATATTATCCCACTAATTTCTGAAAATGTTTTGTAAGACAGGTGCAGATATTTATATTATTAAAGGTAGCAACAAGTAGAGATTATAAAGGCATATAAAATGACTTGGGGAATGCACAACTGTCAGCGAGATCACCTTCCCTGTATTTCTAGTTTGAGAAATTCCAGTACCAGGGTGATGAAACAGGAGACATATATCCATGGCAAACAACGAAAAAGGATTTATAGTACTCTTTAATTAATATGCATATATTCCTTGCAATTTCTATAAAAGACAGACTGAAACATAGATCCACTGCAAACACACTGTAAAAATAATAAATAGCCTACTGCCATCTGCTGCTCGTAAGTCTTAGCTGTCATGTGGTCATTTGGGTTTGATTTACTTTCGTGTCCAAGATGTTTCCACAGCATACAGACAAACCCTACACAAAACAGTCCAGGATCATAATTTTTGACATAAAGTTATGTTTACCACAGCATAACATCTCTGCTCTAGTAAAAACTACAACTGCATGACTAATGTTATCATTCGTGTTTCGGAGTTTCTGACAAATGTGTTCTAAATGATGATAATTGTTTATTCGGTAACTAAGACATAAATGTTGGAGTAGTTGTGTAGAAAAGGGAAAATTTATATTGTGAAAGGCATGGCCTGGAATACAGAATTTTATCAATATTTTTTTTAGGCTTGGTAAATCATTCGACAAACTTTTCTGTCTCTGTGAATAAAATTTTTCACTTTTGTTAGTGTTTTTCTTATAAATACATATTGGAGGTAAATAGTAAAAATGTTGCTTATATGCTTGCATGACTAGACAAAGTAATGTGGTGAAAAATATCCTTGGAAAAATAAAATTATTAACTATGTTACAATTATCATAGAATCATAGAATACCAGGTTGGAAGGAACCTCAAAGTTTATCTGATCTAACCTTTATTGCCAAAAGTGTGCTCTAAAGAAGATGACACATCACCCTCTCTAGCTGAATCTTCAAAGGGTCTAATATTGGGGAATTAATCTTGTTTATCCTAAACAGAACACAAAAAAGCCAACAATACAACCAACCAACCAATAAACAACTCCATATTCGTTATGGTGCCTATCTTCTATACTTTTAATTAGGGAATTCTTCCACAGAAGAACAGATAATTGAATTATTAAATATTATTTCCCTGTTTATCTTACTGTATTCTTGAATATAGTCCATAACTCTGATCAAATGAGCACTATGGGTTTCTTCAGTTAGTAGATTGGGAGCTGCTTTCTGACCACATTTTCACGGTCTTCCTTAGCCATGCTTTATGGTATTGTCCTTCACCATGGTATTAATTAACAGTGTCACTTTTTGGAACAGAAGTTATTAAATATTGGATGTCTTGTCTTGTAAGATGATAACAGCAAAGTAATTGCTTTAGTGGCATTGGATGTTCTTATACCCAGGCTAGCATTTACTGTGGTATAAAATAGCTTGCATTATATCAAAACAAAACCAAACCAAACCATACAATAAGTAAGAAATCAGAATAATCAAGAGATCCTACATACTTCAGTTGTGTATTTAGAAGGGGTTTTTGAGAGTGTTGAATATTGACCAAACTCTGCTACCTTAGGCCTCAAAACTTTAATCAGATTGTGAACAATGCCAGGTCAATTCTGCATGCTTTTCATAATCAAATAAGAGGTTATATTTGTGAAAATACCCTACAAAAGATGTCCTAAAATGATACAGAAAGTCTGTTCTTTCAGGTCATCTGTGTATCTGTTGGCCTTTCAGCAGCTGTGGCTGCTCTCTGACAATGAAGGTCAGAGCTGGTGGAAAACATGTCTCTAAAAAGATTATTTTTAGCTATAAACACCAGAAATGTTTTGAGAGAGGAAGTTCACCTAACTCCTCTGAAGCATTTGGACAAATAAAGTTAGGGTTTTATATCTTGAATTCTAAAATGTATTGTCCTATCATTAGGAAGCCACTACAGACTAGTAACATTGTTTTAGGACTAATTTAAAAATGTTTTTATTAAAAACTAGAAAGAAACAGCCTTATATGGTATAGCACTTCCTTGTTTCCAGCATTTGTCAAAGAATTCCTGGGATTAGGCTTTTTGATTAATAGTATGTAGCCACATCTGTACTGTCTACATGTCTGCACACTACCCGGTGTTTAGAGATTCTTCCTCTATAATGGAGATTTTTTTCACTCTCTAACATAAAATGAAAAAGACATTATTTTCGGAGTCAATATCAAATACTCCCAAACCTATTGTTGTTCAGTTATAGCAGAGAATGAATGCAATAATTCTGGATAAATATTTTGGGTATAGTCCTCAATGTTTCTTGAACCGTCTCCCTGTACTTCTAAGCCTGTAATTACTGTGCCATTAAGAAACATAAAAAGATGCATAATTACACAGTTTTGTAACTATTTATTATTTATGGTTTATAGCCTAATGCTAGCAAAACTCTTCCCTGAAAGATGAAAAAATTTTGCAATGTTGATAATTCAATGAAAGAAAACGTTCCTTTCTGAGAAGGAAAAAATATACTGTGATGATATAAGCAAATCACAGTCACTTCTTTTGCAAAACAATGCACTCAGCAGCACAGATCACATAGCTTGAAATGAAACCAAGTTAATGTCATCCAGAGGGAACTGGACACGCTGCAGGAGCAAGCCCAGGTGAACCTCATGAACAGCAACAAGGCCAAGACTTGCACCTGGGTGGGAACTATCCTCATTATCAATACAGGCTGCAGATGGTAAGACTGAGAACAGCCCTGGAGTAAAGGACTTGGGGTTACTGGTGGATGAAAAGTCAGTAATGCACACTGTTGGCCCAGAAGGCCAGTTGCATCCTGGGTCACAAAAAGAAAGGACACAAAAATTGTCAGAGTTCTGGAGCACCTCTCCTATGAAGACAAGCTGACAGGCTGAGGCAGAAGGAGGTTTGTCAGCCTGGGGAAGAGAAGGCTCAAGGGAGAACTTATAGTGGCCTTCCAGTGACTGAAGGGGGCCTGCAAGAAAGCTGAGAAGGGACTATTTACAAGGACAACAAGCATTAGGACAACAGGCAATAGTTTTAAACTAGAGTAGGGTAGATTTAACTTGGACATTATGAAGTAGTTCTTTACTATGAGGGTGGTGAAACACTGAAACAGGTTACCCAAGGAGGTGGTAAAGGCTCCATCCCTGAAAACATTCAAGGTTAGGCTAATGGGGCTCTGAGCAACCTGATCTAGTTGGGATGTCCCTTCTTACTGCAGGGTGGGGGGTCGAGCTAGATGATCTCTGGAGGTCCCTCCCAGCCCAGTGCATTCTAGGTTTCTATCAAAAGCCTGACAAGTATAAGACACCTGTATAACGTTTTGTACTTCACTTTTAAGTCTGCTAGCTAAGCCAGCCACATAACATGGGCACCTATGAACGAAGCAGTAATATGCCTTTACCTGTTCTTCAAGAGGTGTATAGTAATCCAACATACCTTCCTCCCTGTCCTTGCATGTAAGATCAATAATTAATGGCAGGTTTTCCTAAGTGGTGCATGTTAAGGACATGAAACATTCCCAACAGACAAAGCTAAACACAGATTTAATGTCCAAAACTAATATTGCTTCTCCAAAACAACAACTCTTTCTAATAGCTCTGGTAAACAATATTGATTAAAAAAACCCCAATTAATTATCCCATAATGTTGAGTTAATGCATTTTACTCTAATTTTATTAAAAAAAATCACAAACTGAACAGTATAAAATGACAAACAGATATTGTTAATTCAGAATTTTATAAGTATCCTGATATTTGAGGAAGAATTAAAGTTGGCAAAGGCTGACAATTTCTGTCAAAACTAATCAAAAGGGTTTTCTGGAAGGAAACCCTAATGTATAAACATCAGTAACACCTAAAATACAAAGACTCTCTAGCAAAACATGTTTTAATTCATACTGTGGTTAACTTCAAAAAAGAAATAAATCTCAAGTGATACCAGCTTTAAATAAACCTCAGGTATTTGGAAATTTGTCAATGCTGGACTTATATTCAATGCTGGACTTATATTCTGGTTTATTCTTCATAAACTAATGATATCCAGCAAGTCTAAGGGTCATTTTTCAACTTCCACAGATGTCAGTAGTTAGATTCTGTACTATTATGAAGACTGCAGCTCAGGATAAATATTAAGTCTGGATTGCTGCTTTACAATGTATGTTTTGACAACACAGTCATATCTCACTCTAGTTGAAGGAAAAAAAAAACCCTCCCTAAATGAAATCAGTGAAATAGTTTGAGAAAGCATTTCAGCTGGAGAGAAATTTTATAAACACTTTTGTCCACTCAGGGAGAGTTTAATTATGTGTCTAAGTACCTAAGACACCATTTTTTCTAAGAGTGTGGATGGATAATTGCTATCTAAATCACTGGCAAGAAACTTTGGAAAGTGCTACTGAAGAAGAAATTTGCAAAGGCCTTTAAATAAATAGGCTCAGAAGTTATCTATTTTTTTTTAATCAAGAATGGCTTGAAACCAGGATGACTACAATCTACACAAAGCTTGCAGCAGAAAAACTTTTAAGAAACTGCAAGAAAATAAGAACTCTATTTTCTTTTGCACTACTATTTCATTTCATTTTAAGGTTGGGCTTTTAATCTAAATTTCTTATTCTTGGTGCCAGCTTTCTATTGATTTATATTAGTCCTCTTGGCATCAAAATCAATAACTCACAACTGGATGTTGGGCAGCTATTCAAGTCTATGAGAAAACATTATGTGTTGAAACATGGGAAGTACTGTGTTATTTTGAAAAGAGGAGCTGCAGAAGGAATGAAAGCTATAGATGAAAAGTAATTGAATTTGGATCAAATCACAAAAACATATGCTACAAATCTAGAAGCCAAAACCCAGTAAAGAAATATAGAGGTTTGTTCATCATGCTCTTGTTAATAACTTGTGCACAATCTGGGAAAGTCTTGAACCCTGTGCTCAACTCTGGTTGGAGGTTTAGGCAAAGATCATACTCAAAAGGGTGCAAAAAGACTGTTATGACGACAGGGGAAATGGATGACAGGATACAGAAGAAGACTGAGAAAAGATTTACTTGCCCATAATTGGAAAATATATGTAAAATCAGACAAAAATTCTCTGTACATCTACCTCAGAAGGCAAAATGTGGGAGAAATGCTAGCTAAACTCCATAATAATATATAGCCAAACACCTGCACAACAACAAAGAAGAATCCATTGATGATGGTATTTGAGCTTGGAATCAGGTAAATGTTCCCAAGAGTACTGTGATTTTTTTAAAAAATATGTATTTTTTTAAGGAAGTCGAAAATAGAGACTGCTTTTGTGATAGATTATAGATTGTAACAAGTGATTGAATTCCATGCTTGAAGAGATTTTTTAATCTCTTAGTGTTTTCATAGTGTGCTTCCATTTCAGTTTCCTAAAGTATCCTTGCTTGTTACTTATTTGCCACCATCCAACTCATTGCTGTCCTCTGAAATGCTCAAGGATAAATACAGAGTCCAAATACTGACAAAGTGGTCTCCACCAGTACAGTGGTCAATTCGTTCCACAAACTGACCTTGAAGAAATTAGTTAATTTCATTCTCAGCTGCAGGACAATGCTAATTTATTTCTAAGTGTCTAGTTAAGAGAAGTAGTAATGAAATACATCGGATATAATTTTGACAGAATTGTTATAATGACAGTGTTTCTCCAAAGGACAGGCATTTATTAAACAAGATAGGCAGAGACCAAATGTGAAAATTATATAAATGTCCAGGAAAAGGGATGCAGTCTTTATTAAAGGTTCAAAATTAAGCAATTAGATTAAGTAAATTAATTAAGCCTTGATTCAACATGAATGTGATGAAGTCCTTTGTCAGAGACGTCTAGAGCAACTAAATTTTAAACATGATGTATGTTAAAGTAATGCAACACAGCAAGGGGTGGAGTGTAGGATATTAGTGAAAATGTGTAATGGTTTGTCCTGTGTGAATACTGTGAAGCAGACAGTGTCCTGTGACTTTGAAATCCTGAAGCAGTGACAGCTAGTGGTATGCTGAGTCTTGACACATTGCTTAGAACAAGCTAATGAACAAACAAGAAGTCAAGAGTGTCTTGCTTGCAGTTTTGCGTTACTTCTCGTCTCTGTTTTACTGCTTAATAGTTATTGTACCCTGAAGCTGATTAGATCAATTACTACAGAATTTTTTTATCTTGTGATTACTTTGAGGTGCTCTTTTGAAAGCAGTTTGATTGTCCAAGACTTTAATCTCTATATTGATGACCCATCTGCTTAGGGAGTTTGCAGTTGTCTCACAGAACTGAAATACTGAGCTGTTTACCCAGCTCATTAACTTTTCTGCTCAAAGGCACAGTCTAATAAAGACTAGTACCAACATAACAAGTTTCACCTCACTTTGCCACCTCTACTCTTTTTTCTTTCTTTAATTTTTTTTCTCTTTTTCTTTTTCCTTAAAATGTTATATTAGTCATTTTTTATTTATTTGTATTCTAATTTAAATATTTTTTTTCTCCAACACATTTTAACTGTCTATTGGGGCAGATAGTGCCCTGTGCTATACATACCTACTCCTCTCTACTCATTAACAAATATTTAATTGTAATTCATATTTCCCTCAGATTGTTATGCTTTATTGTAGCTAATGTATATTAGTAATTTTTGTTTCATTGTTCTAAAATTATTCTCATTTGTATGTATCTGTGTGATCTGGTATAGGTGATCCTACTGTGGTGGGGGGGTTGTACCAGATGATCTTTCAAGGTCCCTTCTGGCCCTTAACATTCTGTGATTCTGTGATGCATGTGTACTTTCATTATTTTGGGAACCTGGGGTTCTCAGTACTCCTGTTCTTGCTATTTTTGCCTTCTTAAAACTATAACTTTGTCCATTATTGATAAGAATATGCATCTGTGTGAAGGCTGATGAAAAGTTTTGTGTGCTAACCACATGATGCAAAGTAAATTCTCATTACAAATCATCAGCAACAATGTTCTGGGGAATGCAGAGTGGAAAAAAAAAAAGCTTTTGGTGCTATTCTCTTGGTAGTTTTTAAATTATTATTGTTTGTTTTGTTTTGTTTTGATCACTACATCTACCTTATGTGGATTCCAAAAGACAAAATCACAGCATCACAGAATAGTAGCCGCAGAGAGACAAAGCAAAACATTGGGGCCTAAAATCTGAAGGGAACCACCTAGCACCAAATTTCTTTTTCCATTTGGTCTCCTTTTAGGAGAGAGCCTAAATAGGACTTGAAATTCTGGGCTAGCTCTTTCCTGTCAGCTCTTTCCTTTCTCTGGAGATCATCTAGTCCAACTCCCTCTGCTAGAGTAGATTTGCCTAGATCAGGTTGCACAGAAACACATCCAGGTGGATTTTGAAAGTCTCCAGGGAAGGAGACACCACAACCTCTCTGGGCAGCCTGTTTCAGTGTTTTGACACTCTTACAGAAAGAACTGTTTTCTTGAGTTGAAGTGAAACCTCCTGTGTTCTAGTTTGTACCCATTGTCCTTCCTCTATCTCTGGCCACCACAGAAAGGGTGACCACCCTTTGATACTCCAGTCCGCTAATCATCTTTGTTCCCTGCACTGGATTTTTTCCAGTAGTTCCCTGTCTTTGTTCAGCTGGGGAGCCCAGAACTGAACATAACGATCCTGGTGTGGCCTCACCAGGGCAGAGTAGATGGAGAGGAAAGCCAGCTTCTACCTGCTGGCCACACTTTTCTTAATGCATCCTTCACTGGCCTTCTTGGCCACAGGGGAGTGACATTGGCTTTCCTCCAATTCTCAGGCACCTCCCCTGTTCTCCATTATCTTTCAAAAAAGATGGAGAGTGGTTTAGAAATAACTGTAGCCATCTCCTTTGCACTTGTAGGTGCATCCCATTGTGGCCCACAGATTCATGGTTGTCAAGCTTGCCTACATGACCATATCAGTTTACAAATTGGCTCCCTGATGTTGACTTGAATAGTATAGTGAGTTGAAGTTTTGAGTCAACCTTGACTGGCCACCAGCTACCCGTGAAGCTATCACTCTCCCTCTTCACTTTCACGGGGCAGAGAAAGTATAGTAAAGGGTCCACAAAGATGGTCAGAGGGCTGGAATACCTCTCCTGTGAAGACAGGCTGAAAGAATTGGGGCTGTTCATCCTACAGAGGAAAAAGCTCTTTGGAGACCCTGTAACTACAACATCTGAACTTCAATATCTAAAGGGGACCTACAGGAAGGCTGGGTGAGGACTATTTAGAAGGGTTTGTAGAGATAGGACAAGGGGCAATGATTTTAAACTGGAGCAGGGTAAATTTAAGGTGGACACAAGAAAGACATTGTTTACAATAAGTGTGATAAAATACTGGAACAGGCTGCCCAAGAATGTAGTTGAGGCCCTGTCCTTGAAGACGTTCAAGATCAGATTTGATGTGGCCCTGAACAACCTGATGTAGTTGCCGGTGTTCTTGCTGACTGCAGGGAGGTTGGACCATTGACGGTCTCTTCCAACCCAATGCAATCTGTGAATCTGTGAAAAGACTCACAGGCTGAGGTAAAGAGAGATCACTCACCAATTGCCATCACAGGCAAAACACACTCAATTTGGGGAAATACGTTTTTAATCAATCAATTCAGAGAAGGGTAAGGAGAAATAAAGCTAAATGTTAAAAACACCTTCTACCCATCCCTCCCTTCTTTCCAGGCTCATTTTCACTCCTGGTTTCTCTATTTCTTCCCCATTAGTGGCAAAGGGAGGAAACATTGTGGCAAATTCATCACCCAGCCACTTCTGCCTCCTCCTCACACTTTTCCCCAGTTCCAGCATGAGATGCCACTCGAAGGAGACAGTCCTTCACAGATTTCTTCAACACAGATCTCTCTCATGGGCTGTAGTTCTTCATGAATGGCTCCTGCATGAGTCCCTTCCATGATGTTCAATCCTTCCGGAACAAACTGCTCCAGCATGGGTTCCCCAAGGGGCACATGTCCTGTTAGCAAATGTACTCCAACAGGGGATTCTCTCTCTCCATGGGTCCAGAGATCCTCCCCATGTGGATTTCCCATGGGATAGAAGACCCCTTTGGGCACCTTCACTTCCTCCAGCATGGGGTCCTCCAAGGGCTGGAGGTGGACCTCTGCTCAATTGTGTACCTCCATGGTCTGCAGGGGGTCAGCCTGGAAGCACAATATAGTGATACTTCCCCATCATATGATGTGGGCAAATAGGGCCAGATACTACCACTGCTCACAAATGTAAGTGAAAGTCCTTGTGGTTAAAAATAAAGAAAAGCTAAACAAATCTGCTTTAGACAAACACCATGAGGTAACTTCTGCTCAGTCACCGACAAGCAGAAGGAGGAAGAGGATTTGTAATTTGAATTAATTGGATCTCAAGGGTGTTCCCAGCATGGTGTAACTACAGTAAAGATTCTCAGCATCTGACTTAGAAAACTAGTCTTGTTCATCACTCCTAAAGATGCAGTGGTGAGACATGAGCCTCTACAAAAGGTAATTTTGAATATTCTGTTCTAAACAACACTCTAGAGTATCTCCTTTCACTCTCTAGCTATTATACTAGACACCAGCTGCCTTGTGTGTTGCTCTTTCCTCATGGCAGATGACAATGTAATCAGCCAGTCTTTGCTTGCTATGACTCAGTCAGATGAAGCATTTGGCAAAAGAACATTTTCAGCACAGAGTCACATATTAATGAATCCATTCTTCGTTATCACCTTTCTGAATCAGAATTAGGTCTTTGCACAAGGGAAAATAGCTTTGGACAAGTGAAGAATTTAAATCAGCTCCAGTTTCTCTTTATAGCCTTCAATTGTGATATTATCACAACTACACCATCATCCCATCAGCCCTTGTGCTCTTCTTTCTCCACTGCTGTTTAAGACAATGAGGTTACAATCTTATCCTTTTCTTCACTGATGGAGAAAAAAAAATCTATTTGATAATCCTTTCTGTCCTTTCTCTTAAGAAAAAAAACAAAGAAAGACAAACCCAAACCCAAACAATTCCATAAATCCCCTGGCAGACCATCACTATAGTCCTTGCCCTTTATCAATATGGAAGATTTCGTGCTGCACAGACAGAGGGGGCTTTGCTAATATGATGAATAGTTGTACCATCCTTGGGAAGGACAATAGAATGATACTTTCATTCAGGATTCAGAGAGGAGAGGCAGCAGCAGTGACGGTTAAGAGAGTGACACTCCAGTGTGTATCCGAAGCATGCATTCAAAGAAGGACCTGGCTTTCACACAGGTGTACAGATCAGAATAAATAATGTCTTGGCTGTGTTTTAACAAGGGAAAGAGATACGAATCCTGTTGGGAAAGAAGACAGAAAGACTCTGTGCTGGTCCTGCTGACTTTCTTTTGTAGTTTTCTTTCAGGATCACCATGACCCCGACTGTCAAGTTCATAATAATGCTTCAGGTTCACTGCATGTTCCTGGAGAGAAATAGAATTTCCTGCCAGTTGCAGGGGACAATGAGTGGATGCAGTTGTACTTTCTCTCCCATGGTTTTACTGCCTATTTTCAGCCTTCTTTGTACTCTCAGCATTCAAAAAGACCCATATATTTTGACACTGAGTGAATAAACAGCTAAAGGGAAAGCAAAAACAATTCTACTTCCTTGCTTGAAAGAATTTTCTCACTCTCCTATCATATATGGAACACTACTGCATTTATTAATGCATTTGATTAATCATTAAAACCAAGAAACAAACCAAATGCAGATAGTCTTAGTAAATAGCATCTCATATTGTTAGTTCTGTAGAAGTGTGCTAGGCTAGATGGATCACTGATCTCCCCAAGAAGGAGATTTCTTACATTCTTAAATCCTTTGGATTGTTATTGTCTCCAAGGGAGAAATATTGGGAATTATAGTCAAAAACCTGCATAAAGAATTTTTTTTTTTACTGGTATGTTAAAAGTTTCATGAATTCAGCTTAACCACAATGCTGGTCAATGTCCAACTCAAGGAAAATCTGGAAGAAAATAACATCTGTAGTTGGCATGTAAATATAGCTATACCTCAATTACCTTATGTGTGAATAGTGGACACCTCCAGGCCTGTTGACCTTTCCTGCATGGCAGCTGCATGTCAGCTGCATGTCAGAATCTCCCCTTGAGGAGGGACACCTCTCAGTTACTCCTCTATGTTGACACATACTTTGATGTCACAGACTCTTGGTAGGTGATTAATCACATGCTAAACCTCAAAATCCTAGCTCAAGTATAAAGGAAGGATTGGATTGTGCACATATAATCCTTTAGATGTACACAGCTGACCAAGTCAGACTAAGTTGGGATCCACCATCACCTAAACTCCCCTCTGAGAAAGGGTTTAGAATTCAAGGTATCCTTTCACATGACTCAGACAGAGGGTCCCTGACAGTTTTGTCTGGCCCTGTCCTCTGCAGTAAATAATCAAATATAACATTGATATTAAATCTTCTTAAACCACTGTTGTATTTGCTATCAAACTTTCTTAAATCACAGTTTTATATCAATAAACAAGTTACTAATTCCCTCTTACAAGTGAAGAGTGTCTCTCCATCCACAACACCTTTTATACAGACTATCCTAAAACCAGGAGAAAACAATGTAAGTATCTATTCTGAAAATAAATATGTGTACCTTGAACCCCAGAAAGCAATATGACTAAACTATCTAGAAAAGAGTTTTACCAAAACAGATCTATTGTATCATATGACAAGCCTGTCTAAGATCCAGGTGACTTATTGTACTTCTGAGTGTGTCCACAAACTGTTAAATACCTTATGAACTGCAATTGCCACAGAGTAGTCATGACTACCCTGTTACTCTAGCAAATAACATGCCATAAGTCAGGGAGTCTCACTGTGAGCTATTTCATTTGGAAGTTTCTTTCTGCTCCTTTGAAAGACTTGTTGCAGAATTGGGCTATTAACACAGTGCTCATGTTTATGAAATATAATGTGTATTACTATAATGATGATAATGAACACTCTACTAAACCTAAGTGAATAACTGCCTTTGATCCAACTTAATGGTCATTTTTCTTTATCACAGTTTGGAGAGCATCCTATTTGGTGTTGTTGATTGTGACCATCAACAAGAGTCAAACAGTAGGAACATTTGGAAATCCATGTGTACAAACTGTGTGACCATCTGCTTGCTTAACTGATATGAGAAGACACTAATTATATGAGAAAAGAGCCAGTTTGCTGCCTGAGAAATCATGAAAATGTGTGCATATCCTAGTTACACAAATATAAGCTCGTATTTTGGAAAAGTACTGTAGGCAGTGTGTATCTGAAGTGGTAGATATGCCCCAGGTCCACTGCAAACATGAGGGGTCATTCAACTGCCTCCCTTCTTACATTCTGTGGAGTTAAAAAAAATCTGTTATATTTTTTCAGATACACTTTTCTCTGTACAGGGCTTCCTTCCTCTTCCTCAACTCTCTGGTCTACTTCCTCACTACACAAGCCAGCAACACAAACATTAACTTTGTTTTTCTTGATGCTTAACGTATATTTACTGTAAATCTTCCCCAAACCATAGAAAGAAGCACTCATATCTCTTTCTACCTTAGAGGATAGTATTATGTTCAGATCCTAGCAGAAGAAGAAGGTATGTCAGATCCTCCTGAAGAGATATGTTTACATTATTTAATTATCTTCAACAAATATTTATTATCCAATAATCACTACTTCCTCTTAAATACTTGAAAGGGGTGGTACTTTTGTATAGCCGTATGTATAAGCTGATGATGGGTCCAGAGAAGTCTTTTGAGAAGTGGTTGATGGAACTGGGAGGGAGAAGACAAGACTGAAAGGGGAGTTATTGTTCTCTATAGGAGGTGGTTATGAGATAGGGATCAGTTTCTTCTCCCAAGTAACTAGGGACAGAAAAAAAGGAAATTACCTGAAGTTGCACCTGGGAAGGTTTAGATTGGATATTGGGAAAAAAATTTGTTACTGAAAAGTGGTCATGGCTGCCCAAGCAAGTGGTGGAGTCACTGTGCCTGGAGGTGTTCAAGAAACTTGTAAACATGGCACGTGGAGACAGGGTTTAGTGGGCATAGTGGTGTTGGGTTGATGGTTGGACTTAATGATCTTAGAGGTCTTTTCCAGCCTTAATAAATCTATGATTCTATACTTAAGTATTTTCTGATTCAAAAGCCATAAGAAGATATTTCTGATGAGAAGATAATTTTTTTTTTCAAAGATGTGATGTTACATACAGTCTTTGAGGCAAAGATTGCTTCAAGACTGGCAAACTCAACAATGCATGTTTACTGGGTTGTATTGTAATCATATAAAAGAAAAATCAGCAGCCTCTTTTCCTTCTCAGAGAACAGATACCAGCATTCAACCACCTGCTGATGAGACTTTGACATTTCCTGTTTTATTCTTTGAATAATGTTGAAGAGATATTATTGCCTTCTAAAGAATGTCAGATTTATAAACCAATTATTGCTGTATTAGACAGTCTCTGTGTTGTTTTTATGATTGCCAAACTTGATCATCTTTTTGTTAGATGAGGGATTACCTCACAAGAGTAGAATAAGTTTCTGAAGATAGGGCTGTTTATAGTGACTTTCAGAACTTATTTCTAGCAAACATTCATTTATTTTAATGGATACTTTGACAACATTTAAACATCTAACATATTAGAAATACAGGATCCTGTCTGTTCCTCATGGGCCATATTCCTGCCTCAAAAGTCAGTAATGGAGCACAGGAGGGCACCTTGAAAACAGTGTTCCCATAGAACATGAAGTGAGATTGAGGACTTTTGTAGAATGCAGCCTCAGCAAAAAAGTAACCAAGAAGCTATGCCTGGGACAGGGTATACTACTACTCCATAGCAGTATACTACTCTGAGCTTCTAAACAAAATTATCATCTTAAGTATTTTGCAAAGTGTGGTGCACAAAGTCTCTTCTGTAATCCAAAGCAGAAATTAACTTCTATTTGGGAAATCATCAGTAACAACCCTGCCAAGGGATTGTTTTCGTACTTGGAAAATGTTCTAAGTTTTACTGGCTGGATGGGCTGGCCCAAAGTGTGGTGGTCAATGGAGTTTGATCCAGCTGGGTGCTGGTCACAAGTGGTGTTTCTTAGGGCTCAGTGTGGGGACCACTTCTGTTTAACATCTTTATTGATGATCTTGATAAGGATGTAGAGTGTGTCATCAGTAAGTTTGCAGACAATACCAAGTTAGGTGGGAGTGCTGATCTGCATGAGGGTCTACAGAGAGACTTGGATAGATTGGATCAATGGGCCAATGTTAGTGGCATGAGCTTCAACAAGGCCAAGTGCCAGGTCCTGCACTTGGGCCACAACTCCATGCAACATTAAAGGCTTGGGGAAGTGTGGCTGGAAAGTTGTCTGGCAGAAAGGGACTTGGAGGCAGGAGTAAGGAGGTGATTGTCCCCCTGTCCTCAGCACTGGTGAAGCCACATCTCAAGTGTTGTGTCCAGTTTTGGGCATCTCAATTCAATATATCAAGGAGCTAGAGCGAGTGCAGAGCAGGGCAACACAGATAGTGAAGGGCCTGGAGAATAAATCTTATGAGGAGAAACTGAAGGAGCTGGGGCTGTTTAATTTGAAGAAGAGAAGGCTGAGGAGAGACCTTACTGCTTTCTACAGCTACCTGAAAGGACAAAAGGGAATAGCCACAAAATGCAACAGGCAGGGTAGGTTTAGACTGGATTTGTGGATATGGAAAAAACTTTTCACAGAAAGAGTAGCCAGATATTGGAACAGGCTGCCCAGGGGGATGGTTGAGTCACCAGCCCTGGATG
Source organism: Indicator maculatus (assembly GCA_013399975.1). NCBI lineage: Eukaryota > Metazoa > Chordata > Aves > Piciformes > Indicatoridae > Indicator > Indicator maculatus. Next base: position 37,226 of record VXBD01002077.1, on the reverse strand, counting down.
TGTTTAAAGGTTGTTTAGATGTGATGCTTGGAGATATCGTTTAGGTGTGAACTTTCTAGAGTATGGTTAAATATTGGACTTGATGATCCCAAAGGTCTTTCCCAACCTGAATGATTCTGTGATTTTGTTTATGAAAATCAAATAGGCAAAGTCCAAGACAGTGTCAGGAACAAACTGGTGATGTCCTGTTGGTCTGACCTACCTACTGTATGTTTTACTAAGAAATTTACACCCACTGGATGCAGTGTGGTCTAAACCAGCAGTGGAGATATTTACTGGTCTGTGGCGTTGGTGAAGACTGAGAAGCAAAGAATGGTGATATCATGCAGTGACATGGCTCAAGCCACCTCCCAGAAATAAAGCTTGCCTCATGCCTTCATTTCACAGTGACATCCATTAAAGGGGTTCTGCTGGAATAAGGTGCCGTTAAAAAACTGAACAATTCTGTCTACTACAGTGTGTCCCTGATCAGCCAAAAGCTCTCCTGAAGAGTTTGTCAGACAGTTGTGGATCAGACTTCACTCATCAGTGAGGACTGGATGTGCAACAAGAGTAATCTATATGTGAAAAGGTTTCATGAATTATGCAAGGCCTGTCATGGTATGTATGTGATCATGATCTCTCCTTTCATGGTAATGATGAGGAAAGCACCAATGACAGCAGATATGTGTTGACTGCCACCATCAACTGTGATCAGGATGTGAGAAGCCAGTGTTTCCAAAACCTGGCTGATCCACCTGTGCCCTGCCTGATGAAGTACAGTCCTGATGTGAGAGCACCTGGCAGAAGGAGGTTTAATTGCACACTAAGCTGAAATTAATTGCATCATGTCTGTAAAATGTGCATTTGGGCAATTAGAGGCAACTTGAGGCTGCTTACACAACTGCCTGAATGCAAAAGAAGAGAATTGCCATGTGTTGCAGGGGAATAATTTGCACCACACAACATTTGCAAGGCAGAGGCGGTGAGCGTTTCCCAGGGGTGGGCGGATGTCAGTGTTCATTTACACAGAAAGAGAAGGCAGCCAGAAAATGCACCTGTGATAACAGGGTCTGACTCCAGGAAAGCAAAAGAAATAATGGGATGCCGTATGTGCCCACATGCTTGTTTTGCAGAGCAAATTATCATAACTGTATACAATGCTGGCCAGGGAGGAGCTGTCATAATGGGTAATACAACTTCAGCAACGTTTCTCTCAATTGACAGATTGGGGAGTTCTTTTTTTTTGGTTGGTTTTTGGTGTGGGCTTATTTTGTTGCTTTTGGTTGGTTGGTTAGGTTTTGTTCGTTTGGTTGGTTTGGTTTGTTTTAATAAGGCTGAAGTAGTCATCTATCTGAGAATTGATGAACTGCAGAATTTTATTTTAATTAATTCTGCCTTGTGATTTCAAAGTTGTGAAATGCAAGAACACAACCAACAGTTTACATTCACATAGAGAATAAACAGTCACATAGAAATAAAGGCAATAAAAGCACTTCTCATTTAAACACCTTCCTGAAAAATAAAACCAAATAAATGCATAAAATAAACAGGATAGGAAGTGCAGACAAAGCTTTCAACCACTGAGCTACAAAGGGAAGTAGCAGATTAGGAGGAGAGAGTATAATTTGCAAAAAGGTTGTATTACAATTATTACACAACTTGACTAAATATGAACCCTACAGGAGCTCTCTCTGTGTTTTTGTCACATGCAGTGCATGTGGTTTTAGATATGCTCTTTCTCCCTTTTTGCTGAATTTTTCAAACCTGGAGTTTGAAAAATGTTTCATGTTTGTTGAGGTGCTGAGCTGCCCTTGACTTCAAAGTCCATGGGCCAGAGGAGAGGCCACAGACCCAGGCTCTACATGTCAGGTAGCTGCTTCATCACCTCCCTGTGCTGAATTTGCTGTTTGCATTGCAGGTTTCTGTCATACTCCCTCTTGGTAACAAGGTGTTAATAACAGCTCACCTTATCAGCATCCAGCTGATATTCTCTAGGAACTTACTTGTTTTGCTGGAAGACTTCTAACCAAGCAGAAGTTGGTTTCTGGCTATTTTTTGTTTGTCCTGATGTTTCCCACATCACTTACTGGATGCTGATAGGGCTCCCCCCTGAGAAAGAGTTCCCTGAAAGCAAATAGTGGTGATTATTTTTCTGTCTATCAAGAGGAAAAACAATCTAATATACCTGAAATATCTTTTCTCTTCTAAAGCATCCTCAGTAAAAGTTTCCCTTTTCACATTGGTGTAAAGATAGAGTTTTTGGGGGAGTGGAAAGTTACTTCTTGGCTCATATTTGCATACACCTTTGTATCATTAGTAACGATCTTTGTTCTGTGGGTTTCTAGGGACATGTCAAAATAAACTGGTTGTTTCTATGATTAGAAATCCATATGGGTTGGATAGGGCACATCGTGGCACCTATACACTAGAAATAAATAATGAAGATTTTCATAGCTTCCCCTAAACCCATGAGCCTGCTTCTTCTTGCCATAAAGCAAAGTAACAGCAGAAGAGAGCACACATTTCCTTTCTCCTTTCCAGCACAGCATCACAGTGTAGCCCTATAGATCTCATTATTTAAGAACAACTTCTTTTGCTATGACTGGAAGAAAAAATAATCTTGTATCCCATTTCATGCTTTTAAGACTTTTTATAAGCCATTGGATTGGCCAAAAAAACCACACAGAGGCCTCTGATAACTAACACCAGGAATTGCACCTGGCAAATAAGTAATTTGACCGCTTGACCATAAAATAAGTTACATTCAAGCAGTCAAAGAAAATTCAGTTTTTCTTGAGTGTTTTCTCTTATAAAAGCTTTGCTCTTGATTCAAATATTCAGCCTTGCCCTAAGGATTATGGAAGCATTTGTTGGAGCTCTGAGTACATGGTTTTACATTACAGAGGAAGTGCAGCTACAGTCATAGCCCTGTGAACAGAGTTTAGTATTGCTCAGACAGGGTGGCTTGTTGCCAGCCTTTCTTTACTAGCTGTTCTGAATTATACTTTACATTTTCTCAAATGGTGACAGCAAGTGCCACAGGAGTGCTACAGGGTGGACATCAATTTCTAGAAGTCCAGCAGGATCTCATAAGTTTTTTTCTTGTTGCTGAGGAGACAGCCTGGAAGGAAGAAATGCTTTGCTTAGGATAGTATTTATATACCTTCAGATGGATGTTGATACAGAGAGTGGAGAAGATTTCAAGATGAAATTTTGTTTATTTGCTCTTTCTGAATGAGGAACACTGAGTTAAAATTACTATAGAATAGTTTAAAAACATGGAGATGTCATTAAATAAAATTTTTAGCGATACTGTTTTTTCCCCCTAACAACCAATTAACTTCTCTATTAAATGCTGATTTAAAAGGCTTAACGTTCCTCACTGTTAGTATTCTGATCTAATTATTTGAGTCATGCAGCATATAGCACACTTTACTAACTTAGTTGATTTGTGTCCTTTATCCTTTGGAATTTATTCCAGGTCCACAAGTAGAATGAACATTTTTCCCCACGAGTGTTTACTGAACTATAACATGAACAGCCATGCATAGCGTAGCTGTGAATGAATGGATTTGATTTTTCCACCCTCTCTTCTGTGCTGTTTGTGACAAGCAATTCATTATTTGATCTTCAGCTTAGACCCTGATTCTGTTATTTTAGTAGAATACCTGTATTTTTTTAAACTTGGAAAACGAATATCATGAATAACTTTGAGATGTCCTACTGTTTGCACATTATTTGCAGACACAGAGGTAATATAGACTCTGTTTTCAGAAACAAGCAAAAAAAGGAAAAGAATGTTCACCTCTAGTTGGTCAGGCAGTTAAGAAAATATGCAATCTGACTTACCTTTTGTAGTAAGGACAAATTCATTTTCTGGTTTACATATGTACAACAAAGCACTTTTTCCACATAGAAATATTACCTGATATTTGTTCCAGAGACTTCCCTGTTTTGAGAAATCTAAGCAGTAGTTTTTGTAAGAAACCGACCTTTACAAATATACCTTTGAAAACAAATAAAAGCCATCCATGAGAGGTTATTTGATAAGGATATAGGAAGGAATAAAATCTAGCACAAATGAATGAAAGCATTCCCTCCCTAATTCAGAAGACAGCTTTCCCCTTTCTGAATCTCCCCACAGTACTGGATCTGAAAGTCAACTCTGCTTTTTCCATTCTTCTTTTTATGCTTCTGCAGCAATTCTATATTGGCTATTTCAGTCGTATTATTCCGAATGCAATTGAACATGACTTGCCCAATTATCCATGAAGAACCCTGTATATTTAAGGATCTCAAAAGCCTCATGGGGCAGTTCTTTAATGAAAACTCTAGCACACAAAGCTTTTTCCATGATCAAGGGGAAGCAGACATAGAAATATATTTGGAAATCTTGCCTGGATTCATAAGTGGGGATTTAAGCATCAAAGAAATAAGTGTTGTTGAGACAAGATAAGGAGCCTTTTAATTGAAGACATCCATTTATGAAACAAAATGACTGCAAGATTCACAGTGGACAAGGGAATAAAGAAGGAATCTGTAGCTTTGTGAGTGAGGCAAAAAAAAGTGGCTTTTGAACACCAGAGACACTTTCAGAGATTTAGATATAAACATCTTTAAACTTTCCTTTATAGATGAGCATCTAAATTCCCTCTTCAAGTGAAAAAAACCCTTCCTTTCTTATAAAGGATGATGTGCAGTCCCTTTAGTGTATAATATAAAGTTTTCACATAGAGCAGGAAAACAAAAAAGCATTGAGGAGAGAACTGTGGATTTTCCAGAAATACATGACTGACTGAAACATAGAGGGGTCCCTCACAGAGGAAAGAAGAACTGCATGGAATATAGCCTCATGCTTCCTTAGGGTTGGAATTTAAATCCAAAATTTCAGTACTGGGGTGCTTTACCACCATTCTACTGTTTAAAAGGACTCTTCTGTCTTTTGCACAGAACTGATTAGCCATGAAGCATCCTCATCACCCAAATCTCCTTAAGAAAAGCAAGAAAAGAAATATTTACTCGTAACTCTTATTACAGTTTAGGCATGAATTAAGTAAGCAATTAATTCCTGCCCAAAATATCACTTCACCAAATGCAGAGTCAAGTCTAAACAACTAGCCTTATTAAGAGGCAGAACATACTACCTCTAAAAGTGGAGTAAACAGTGTTGCTTGGTGTGGTTTTACCCCTTGGAAGTATGCTAGATCCCAGAGCTGGCTGAGGGATCACTACAACATTGCCCAACAAACTCACACACTTCCTAAACTCTCCTTGTGAAACTAGTCCAGTAAACAAGCCCATCTTACTTAATTAACACTACCTGTTGTGGAAGAAATGAGAAAAATTATCTGAGAGCTTTATGAAGTTCTATTCTGAGATTTAAAATTCCAAGTACGAACCACATCCCACTATGCAATATACAAGCAACCGATGTAGATCTTTTAGAAGAGAAGAAATAGAATACACTGGCAGTTACAGAATAATTTTCTTTAAATTGCAGTAATGCTTTCCATTTCATTGAGATGATTAAGCTGAAATTATCTTTAGGAATTAAATATTCATAACTGTATGGAAAATACCCTAACAAGAGGTAATTCATTCACTACACAGACTCGTTGAAAGCAATTCTCTAAGCTGAAATAAAGTTGCACACAGCAAATTGCAGGAAATCTTTCTAAATGATTTTTTTTCCCCCTGAATTCTGGAGAACTCCTTGTTATCTCTGAAGCTCAAAATGTGTGCTGACCACTTTGCTGCACAGACAATTAAATGCCCACTTCGTGGATGATGGAAAGGCTGTGGATGCTGTTTAGTAATCAATTGGACTTTAGTAAAGCATTTGGTGCTGTCTCCCACAGTGCTGTTGGAGAACCTGGCTGCTTCTGGCTTGCATGGGTGGCTGCTTCACTGGGTAAAGAATTGAGGATTGGCTGGTCCCAAAGAGTGGTGGTGAACAGAGTTAAATCCAGTTGCTGTCCATCACAAGTGGTGTTTCTCAGGGCTCATTACTGGGGGCAGTTCTCTAGTATCTTCATCAGTGATCTGGACAAGGGGATCGAGACACCCCCTGCAGGTTTGCAGATGACACTAAGCTGGGAAAGTGTTGGTCTCTTTGAGGGTAGGAAGGCTATGCAGAGCGATGTGGATAGTCTGGAACAATGGGCAAGCTCAAATTGTGTGAGATTCAACAAGGCCAAGAGGTGGGTCCTGCACCTGGGTTACAAGAACTCCATGTAACTGTTCACACTACAGGGCAAGAGGGTGTGTTTTCTTATGTAGAACTTGAGTTCCCACCACAGCAACATGTGTCTGTTGTCTCTTGTCCTTTTTCTGTGCTCTTCTGAGAAGGATCCATCTTCTCTGTAACTATGCTTTTGGTTGTGGAATACTGCAGTTTGATGCACCTCAAGCCTTCTTTTCTTCAGGCGAAACACTTCTAGTTCCTTTAGCCTTTTCTGATGGGCACTATGATCTAACTCCCTACCCTAGTGACCCTCCCTCCCCTAGACTTTCTCCAATCTGTGGGTCTCTGTCTTGTCTGTGGAGGTGCAAAGGATTGCACCACATTTCAGATGCAGCCTTGTCAAGCTGTCCTTCCACCTGGATAATACAGCCCAGCACACAGTCTTTTTTTGCCACAAGAGCAGGTTGATGGCTTGCTTCAATTTATTCAGATTGTCCTGAGGTTTATTTCACATACTTTTTGCTTCATATATAGAAGTTTGTTGCTTTACAGATATGGAATGAAACCCTTTGACCTGGATGATGTGCCCTTCAGTCCAAATCTCTGCACTTTCCACCCATGGCTATTTAAAATCAGTTTAAAGGGCATGAATGTTTTACCTGACTTGTCATAAAAGTGGTGCTGCAAAATCTAAGACTCAGACAGGTAATGCTGAGGTACCTGTGCTGAAGCAAGGGTTTGGGAGACTCTCAGGGTCTTCTCTATGACTACTGGAGGTGTTGCAGAGCTTTGCTCATGGCTTGTGCTTCTGACAAAATGGGTCAGGTGAAAGATGCATCTTTCCTAACACCAATTCTGTCTTAGGTAACTTCTTCAAGGATCTATTTTTTTCAGTGTAGACAAACAGCATCTGAGAAGATCCTGGTTAGTTCCCTGGCTGCTCTGGCCCATTAGTGAAATCTGCTGGCCAGAGAAGAAGGAGCTGGTGCCTCTCTCCTTGCCTCACAGAGTCATAGAATCACAGAGTGGAAGGGATTAGAAGGGACCTCTGGATATTATCCAGTCCAACCATCCAGCTACAGCAGTTTTGCCTAGATGAGGCTGCATGCAGATAAGTCAGGAAAACCTGAAAACTAAACCCCACACTGTTGGCTACCATTATGTGGAAGGAAAGAAAAGAAGGAACAGAAGGAAGAAAAGAAATAAGCTGGAGAGAGAGAGAGAGAGAGAGAGAGAAAGGGTGAGCTGCACTCTGCAAGCCCTGCAGGAGCTGTGGGAAGAAAGAGCTTCCAGGACTGCAATCCACCTCCTCCTGCAATGCATCTTTGCAGAGATGAGTGTCTGCAGCAGGACTTCATGACACACAGAGTTTGTCTTTGTATCAGACACTGTCAGATGGATATCTGGCACCATTGAGCCTGGCTTTTGGACTCCTTTCCCTCCCAGCAGTCCCTTGACATGCCTTCTGCTTCAAAGTGAAGCACCATTCCTTTGTGCTGCAAGAGCAAGGCAACACCATGGTCTCTTTCTCTCTTTCTTTCTCACTCCTTCCCTTCCTTCCTGAATTAGTCCTTATTCCCTTTCCTTCTCTTCTCTTCCTTGGAAATCCACTCCTTTGTAATAAAGTCACATCTATAGTATGTAGCTTCCCTATTTTTTCTCCAATAGTTCTAAGAAAAAAATTTCATCTGCAGTAAAAACCTTTCTTGTTACATGATAAAATACTGTTTTAGTGATTTTATTTTTCCCTTCTACCTCTCCAAACCTTACAGCATTAAAAATTTTATTTTCTCTTTTATATTCTGACAGAAAGGTACTGCAGCAGCATGGAGCCAGCACCATCAAACTCATCACGGGCTGAGAAGAACCAAGCCTCTTAGGACTGCAAGCAAGGCAGCACAAACCTCTACCAGCTGCAGCAGCAGCCAGCTCAACATGTGGTTGAAACCACCCAGTGCTTGCCTGGTGCAGTCACACACTCAGCACTGAGAAAAGCAGCAATGAACGTTGGTACAGCCCTAACTCAGAGGGTGATTTGTTCTGAGGCAGCCACTGAGGCTGCTCTAGGTGAGATGCCACAGTGGCTCTTGCTCATGGCATAAATGCAGTGAACAAGCTGGCATGGACACAGAGATGTCACCAGCTTTCCATGTGTGGCAGAGCTTCACCTGACTATGCAAGACAGAGGCAGAGCATCTGTGGGAAGGTGTTATTTTATTAAAATGCAAGATGAATGTGTAGTTGATAAGTCTTATGAAGTTACATCTCTTAAGCACACTTTTATTTTGTGAAAAGAGTTTAGATTGTGAAAAAAGTTTCCTTTCTGATGGATTTTATTGTGAAAACATTTAGGAATTACTCTCTATCAGTGAGTTGTATCACAAGATGCATCTTAGTGATACCAGAGGTGGCTGTAAGACAAATGCTAAAGTCAACATGAGTTCACGAAATCAGTGTCTAGTACTATAGAGATAAGACTCAGTGGAATATAAATAATGATATTTAATATATGTCCATACACTGAAGTACTCACACACAAAAAAACCCAACAACAACAACAAAAACCCAAACAAAACCTCTTCTTTTTACAATTCATATGCAAAAAGCAGTATAAGCACATATGTTTGTGTCCACCTGAAGACCAATGCATTTGTTTTTCAGCTGGTGAAGTTAGAGCTGTTTCCAAAAATAGTGGTCCTCCATCCCAAAAGTAAAGCACTCATTTTTGCATCAACCTCTCTCTTTTTTCCCCTCAATGTTTCTGTTTAACCAGCTGGATAAATAAGGTATTAAATCAAAAATATCCTTATTTTTACACAACAGCCTCTGTTAAATACTAAATGAACAGTGCTTAAAGAGCAATTCAAAATATGTGAAATCAAAACTGCTATCTTCATGGATATACTGTAGTAAGCATCCCTTTAGTAAACCTCACACCTAATTCTCCTCACACAGATGCCAGGCTACTCTTCATAACTGCAGAGAAGCCAGCATGGAGACTCTCCAGAAGTCATGAGAGACCCTTGCATATGCAACCAAAGGTATGAATGTCTCAGTATTGCAGGTTACACACAGAATACCCTTCTCCAGAATAATGGCTATCATATCCACGATATGTATCTGTAACCTACTACCAAGAGACTCAGTCTTAAGCTATTTTTCTGTGGACAGCTTCCCATCCTCATGTGACCCTAGAAAGTAGACAGTTTCCTTCAAGCCACCACACATTCTTACAGTATATCAGTTTACAGCCACTGATCAGTCTCTTCACAGGTGACCTATGATACTGTGATACTGTGAATTGTGATTCACAGCTTCACAGAATCACTTAATTTTAGGGGCTGGAAGGGATCTCAAAAGATCACGTAGTCCAACGCCCCCCGCCAGAGCAGGACTACCTATACCAAATCACACTGGACTGCACCCAGATGGGTCTTGAGTATCTCCAGAAAGGGAGACTCCACAACCCTCCAGGGCAGCCTGTTCAAGTGTTCCATCACCCTCACAGTGAAAAAAGTTTTCCTCATGTTTCTATGGAACTTCCTATGCCTCAGCTTCCACTCATTGCCCCGTGTCCTGTCATTGGGCACCCACTCTTAACACATTTATAAACATGAATGAGGTCACCCTAAGTCTCCTCTTCTCCAGGCTAAAGAGCCCCAGCTCCCTCAGCCTCTCCTCATAAGGAAGATTTTCCACTCCCTTAATAATTTTTGTGGCTCTGCACTGGACTCTTTCAAGCAGTTCCCTGAGGTCCTTCTTGAATTGATGTGCCCCGAACTGGACACAATGTTCCAGATGTGTCCTCACCAGGGCAGAGTAGAGGGGGTGGAGAAGTTCTCTTGACCTACTAGCCACAGCCCTGTTAATACACCCTAGGATGTCATTTGGGCTTCTTGGCCACAAGAGCACATTACTGGCTCATGGTCAACCTTCCATCCACCAGGACCCCCAGGTCCTTTTCCCCTTCACTGCTCTCCAGCAGGTCAGTCCCCAACCTATACTGACACATGAGGTTGTTCTTTCCCAGGTGCAAGACTCTACACTTGCCCTATAGCATGTACTGGAGACTAACATATCCAGCTATTCTGTAGCAGCCTAAATTATGAGCTGGAGAGATATTAAAAGTAATTTCGTTTACTACTGCTTTTGTAAAGGCAACATTGCCTTTGGATTGTCCTGCATTTTCCTCTGCTGCTGCCATTGAATACATACTGAAAGTGCCTACCAGTGAGGACTTTTGAAGAGCAAGGTAAAGCAGGCATGAACCTCAGAAATGCAATCATCTGGGGGCATTTCTGCAAAAGTTGGATGCTTTCAGGTTAATTCAGAGTTTTTCAGAGATTAGCAGTCTACACTCATGAACTTTCTATGGCACTTTATGCGTTCAGACTCAGGTAACACCATGCATGGGCTTAGTCATAAATGTTGTTGGTCTACTTAAAAACAACTAGTGTCTGACCTGCTAAGCTGAAAGAAAAAGCTTTGAAAAGCAATGGGACCATCTACAGTTAGAAAACATTCCTGTTGGTGATTAATCTGCATGAATCTTCCATGCCTAAAATACAGAAAAGGCTGAAAGAAGTTTTTCAAAACTGCTTCGAAATTAATAGACTTCAACAGAACAAGGACAAATGTGTATAAACTAAAGTCTAAATATTTCACCCCTCATTACCAATTCCATATTAAGATACATTAGCATCTTTACTTTTCCCAAGGAATTAATTCTTTCTACGACATATAATGATGAGACCTTGAAGTACATAACCACTCATTAAAGTCACAATAAGATACAAATCCTAAGTTTTATCCTTACATTTGGCTTTGCTGCTTGTCCATGCCGTAATTCTATCAAAACCAAAACAACCAGCTGTAGCTAAAACCATTTTTTGTTCAAGTCATTTTTGATGAAGAAGACGAGAAAGCAACGTACAGTCCTAAAACAGCAGGAGCTATGTCTGGCAGAGGGACATTCCTTTTGGATCAATATTATTTTTGTCTTTAAAATTATAGAGTAGAATTATTGATACTGACATGATAATAACAGTTCAGTCCATTTAAAGAGAGCTATTATCCTAGAATCAGAGACAAGAAACTTAGTACATGGCAATATTTAAAAGACACCTTGATAGCCAGATATATAACAAAAAAAAAGTTATTGTAAAATACATTCACTAATTATGATATACCTATAGGTGATAATCTCCATTAAAAATAATATTGTGAGTTTTCAAGAATATGTGTTGCTAATTATCTTAAGTCTTTGAGACATACTATGATCTATATCTTTCAAAATGAATGTAAGTTCATTGAAATAATCATTCTGACTGTAAAAGATAGTATCACTTTCTGCCTGAATGATACATCAAAGTTCTTTTTCCAGTTATTTTAAGCAATGTAATGATAATCACAGAATCATAAATTCATAGAATCAGTCAGGGTTGGAAGGGACCACAAGGATCATCCAGTTCCAACCCCCCTGACATGGGCAGGGACACCTCACACTACATCAGGCTGGCCAGAGCCTCATCCAGCCTGGTCTTAAACACCTCCAGGGATGGGGCCTCAACCACCTCCCTGCACAACCCATTCCAGGCTCTCACCACTCTCATGGTGAAGAACTTCTTCCTCACATCCAGTCTGAATCTCCCCACTTCCAGCTTTATTCCATTCTCCCTAGTCCTGTCACTCCCTGATAGCCTAAAAAGTCCCTCCCCAGCTTTCTTGTAGCCCCCTTCAGATACTGGAAGGCCACAATAAGGTCTCCTCAGAGCCTTCTTTTCTCCAGACTGAACAGCCCCAACTCTTTCAGTCTGTCCTCATAGGAGAGGTGCTCCAGCCCTCTGATCATCCTGGTGGCCCTTCTCTGGACACCTTCCAGCATGTCCATATCCCTCTTGTAATAGAGGCTCCAGAACTGGATGCAGTACTCCAGGTGGGGTCTCACCAGAGCTGAGCAGAGGGGGAGAATCACCTCCCTTGACCTGCTGGCCACACTTCTCTTGATGCAGCCCAGGCTCTGGTTGGCTTTCTGGGCTCCAAGTGCACATTGACAGCTCATGTTGAGCTTCTCATCCACCAACACCCCCAAATCCCTCTCCTCAGGGCTGCTTTCCAGCCAGTCATTGCCCAGCCTGTATTAGTGCTTGGGATTGCCTCGACCCAGATGCAGGACCTTGCACTTGGTCTTGTTGAACCTCATGAGGTTGGCTTGTGCCCACCTCTCCAGCCTGTCAAGGTCCCTCTGGATGGCATCCCTTCCCTCCAGCGTGCCTGCTGCACCACACAGCTTGGTGTCATCAGCAAACTTGCTGAGGGTGCACTCAATGCCACTGTCCATGTCACCAACAAAGATGTTGAACAAGACTGGTCCCAGGACTGAGCCCTGAGGGACTCCACTTGTCACTGGCCTCCACTGGGACATGGAGCCATTGACAGCCACTCTTTGGGTGTGACCATCAAGCCAGTTCTTTATCCATCTCGTGCTCCACCCATCAAACCCATGTGTCACCAGTTTGGAGACCAGGATGTGGTGTGGGACAGTGTGGAAGGCTTTGCTCAGGTCCAGGTCAATGACATCAGTTGCTCTCCCCTCATCTATTAATGTTGTGACCTTGTCATAGAAGGCCACCAGGTTTGTCAGGCAGGATTTGCCCTTGGTGAAGCCATGCTGACTGTACCAAATCACCTCTTCACTATTCTTCTGTCTCAGTAGTGCCTTCAGGAGGATCTGCTCCATGATCAAATATGACCTTTAGTTTTTCCATTTTTATATATTTAGTTTCAAACATAAGGAAGCATACATCCAGACAAAAACACTCCTTTAAATGGAGACTGACTTGAAGACTGGGCTTCATCCATTGAGGAAGGGACTTCATCCCTGGGCTGCAGGGATGACACACTAGTGCTGTTCATAGTCTGAAAGGTATGGTCAGGCAAAAAAAATGGGTTTGTTTGAATAATAGAATCATAGAATCTCTGAAATTGGAAAAGAGCTCTAAGATTGTCAAGTCCAACTGAGTCCTCATGAAACTCATGAGGTTTAACATGGCCAAGTGCACAGTCCTGTACCTGGGTTGAGTCAGCCCCCTGACACAGAGTAACGGATGAATTAGTTGAGAGCAGCTCTGTGGAGAAGATCTTGGTGATACTGCTGAGTGAGAAGCTAGACATGAGCCAACAATGTACTCTCACAGCCCAGGAAGGTAAACATATCCTAGGCTACATCAAACAAAGTGAGGCCAGAAGGTCAAGGGAATGGATTTTCTCCTATTCCACTCTGGTGAGAGCACAGTACTGAGTCCAACTCTGTAGTCCTTATCACAGAAAAGACATGGACCTGTTGGAGAGGGTCCAGGAAGGGCTACAAAGAGGCCAGAAGGACTGCAAGGCTGAAACATCTCTTGTCTGAAGAAAGGCTAGGGAAGTTGAGGTTGTTCAGCCTGGTGACAAAGAGGCTTTGGGGGAATCTTATCAAGGACTTTCAGTACTCAAATGGGCGTGTAAAACAGAAAGGGGCAATCTTTTTTAGCAAGGCCTGCTGTGATATATGAAAGGGAACCGGTTTTAAACTAAAAGAGAGGATATTTAGACTCAGTCTATGGAAAAAATGTTTTGCAAGTGAGGGTGGCAAAACACTGGCACAGATTGCACAGAAACATTGTGGAACCCCATCCCTGGAAACATTCCAGGTCAGGTTGGTTGAGGCTCTGATCAACCTGATCTAGTTGAAGATGTCCTTGCTGAGTGCAGGGTGTCAAACTAGATGACTTTTAAAGGTCCTTCCAATTCAGACTATTTTATGATTCATTGATTCTATGAAAAAATAAACAGAAAGTTGACTTAGTTGTATTTTTAATCACCTGCCAAGTATTCTTTACAGTGGTACTGTGAGCTAATCAAGCTATATTGATGAAATTTATTTACAGTATTATGAAATTAAGTTGCAATTCTTATAGCTACCTATTAAATAGTGTGCCTCATGAATTTCTGGGATGTATTGCATTTATGAATATTTAGAATACTCCTACATAGGTCATCAGAGTGAGTTAGCTAATGGAGCCTTAGAAAGAAATGGTTTAGTAGCATATGTTATTTGTATTTAGAGGTCTAGCAGCTAAAACTCTGTTCCACAATTCCATTACTCTGCCTCCCCCAAAATTAAGATTTCCCTTCAATATATAATGTATACTGTCATTCAGTGTTGGCTTGCTAGCCAGCTGGTTTGGGTATGGGCTCACTAGAGCAAAGTTCAGCAGTCAAAGAGTTCTAGTGGTTGTTAAAATGGACACAAAATTTCAGTCTCACAAAGGTGGTAAAAGCTAATGAAATTGTTCTGACAGTCAAAAATAAAATTTCTAAATTGAGTCATTCTACTGATAAGCAAAAAAATAAATAAATAAACAACAACAAAAAACCTCCAAATAAACAAGAGGAAAAAGAAGAAAAAAAGAAAACAGTTCCTAAAAATTTTAATAAAAGATTCAACTACTCTCTTATGTCTTTGCTTAAGGTAAAAATGAAACAGTAAAGAAATCCACAGGACTCCTTCTTAAGATATTTTATTGATAGCAGGGAAGCTGGTCCATGGAATTACCTGTAGAGAAAGTTTAAATTGTGTCTGTGCAGGTGGGATTTTTCAAAAAAACTGCTACATAACTTGAAAAATTTTTATTTACTTATTTTTTCCTAACTTCAGTATATCTCATTGTACACTTTCTTGTGGCTTTTATAAGTTCCATATAAACTGCAAAGTGATTTCTCTTCTCTTCTCTTCTAGTAGCAATAATAACATAACCTATCTTGGCTAACTCTATATTTTGTGTAACTATGAAATGCTATATGCATGCTTTTGGTACTATAGGCGTTTTCACTATCAACTACAATAGTCTTTGCATTGAATCAAAATATGTTAAAATAAGATTTATGTGACAAAGTTGTTCATTTTTTTTTTCTTTTCTGATTGTTGGCTTGGTCATCTTTCACCACATTTTACTCTCTTGAGTTTACACACTGCCAATATTCATATGTTGTTGGTGTTATAAAAGAAGAGCTGTCATTTTCATAATTGATATGTCAGAAAACATAACAATCTGCCAAACAAGCCCCAAAAGTCTGTGAAATAGAGATGCAGGGGTGTGAACTGGTTTGAATTCTCCACAGGCAAATCTTTTGAGTCGAAACCATGATGGTTTTGTTTCCCTAATTTAATAAAATACACAGTGTATTTTTTTAGTTTATTTGCCAGACCAGAGAAAATAATGTTTAGAGTGTGAAAAAAATAGAAAGTGGAAAAGAGTAACTATATTCTGTGTTCAAGTAGAGTAGTAAAGAAAAGATTTTATTACATTTGTAGAAAATGCCACTTGTCACTAGAAAAATCCAGAATCAAAAGTAATTTTTAGCAGGAAAACTTGGCTGTGAAATAGTTAGAAGTTAATTTAAACCTAAGTGTGATGAATTTGTTGTCAACTGTAACTATCATCATAATTCTTAAACTTTATTTTTTAAGCTTTATGTTTCATCACCACAGGAATGAAGAGCAGGAAAAGCCTTGGTGTTCTTGAATTGTAAAAGCCTAAGGGTGAAATCCTACTAAGATTAAGGTTCATTTGTCATTCTTATGCTTATCTTCATCATCATAATCACCCAGAAAGTATCTGTAAATATAAAGAAAAATCTGCAGTGGGAGATTGGTAGAATCTCTTGGTGCAAAAGACTTCCTTGGAGCCTCTGTCATGATTCAGCCCTAGCCAGCATCTCAGCACCACTAGCCACTTGCTTGCTATTCCAAAGACTGGAAATAAAACCCATGGGATGATTAAAAAAAAAAAAGAAAGAAAAAGAAAAGACCAAAAAGTACCGTTTTATAGATAAAATAAAAACTGCATGCAAGCACAATGGTTACTTGGAAAGACTGACTTCATAACTCTGAAAGGCCCCTTTCTTCCTTCTTTCTCCAGATTTTTTTCCTGAATACAATGTCATGGAATCTTAGTATCATAGAGTGGTTTGGTTTGCGAAGGACTTTCTACTACTTTAGGCTGCTTGAAATTCCATCCAGCTTGATCTTAAACATTTCGTCTAGGAGGGCATACATAAATTCTGTGGAAAACCTCTTCTAAGTCTCAACACCCTCTTAGCAAATAGTTTTTCCTAATATCTAACTTAAATCTACCCTCTTTCAGTTTAAAACTGCAAACCATTGTCCTGTCACTACACTTTCTCACAAAGAGTTCCTCCTAAACTGTCCTGCATGCTCCCTTTAAGTACTGGGAGGCCACTATAAAGTCTTGCAGGAGCCTTCCCTTCTCCATGCTATAAAACACAATTCTCCCAGCCTGTTCTCATAGCAAAAGTGTTCATGGACCCATTCCAATAGATCTTTCTTACACTGGGTGGCTCAAGAGCTGCAGAGGAGGAGTATCAGGAAATTGGAACAGAGAGGCAGAATGACCTCCCTCAACCTGCTGGACACACTTTTTTTGTATGATTTACTTTCTGGGATGCAATCTCACATTGTCAGATCACATCCAGCTTTTTATCCACCAACATCCTCAAGTTCTTCTTCACAGGGCTACTCTCAATCCACACATCATGTATCCATGTTTGGGATTGTCCTGACTTAGGTGCAGTACCTTGCACTTGGTATTGTTAAACTTCATGAGGTCCACATTGGTCCACCTCTCTAGCCTGCCATATAGTATGGGACATCCCTTCAAATGGTTTGGTTGACTGTTCCCTCCCAACCTCTACTGGCAGGTCAGTGCAAGTAATAGAGAAGGTCTTGACACTGTGCAAACACTGCACAGCAATAGCTAAAACATCCTTATGTTATCTACACAGTTGTCAGAAATCCAAAACATGCCACTGGAGCTCCTATGAAAAAGTTATCTCTAGCCCTGCCAAAGCCAGTGCAGTCATGAAGCTCATTTCCTCATGGGTGGAATGCACCTTTTATCTGATGGGTTTTAATATAAATACAAAGCTTCTTACCCTATCTCCAAGAGAGAACCACATTCCAACTTTTTCAAAATCAAGGTCTTATGATAGTAAATAATGTAGTTTAAAATTTGAGACAAAAACAAAAAAATATTCACAATCCCAAGTTGACTTATGATGGTGTGTTAGTGTGATCTCAAAGTGCAAAAATCTAAGGCAACCAAACCAGGATGTTCACCTCAATCAACAGTAAAACTTTATCATTTGCCCAGAAGATGGCATGCAATAGGTAGGGAAAATTGAGAAAAGGGGAAGCTATAGTGAAGAGAGAAAAGACAAAGTGGCTTATAGATACCACCAATGTAAGGGACTTAAGATGTCTCTCCGCTCCGGGGTCCAGTCCTGCTGGTCCTTCTGATCTTTTTTTGATCTTGGTGGGGAAAGCTCTCCAAGTCCCATTGCTAGGGAGATATCTTTTATAATCAATTTCACACCTGTCTATGTGGGAACTCTGCCTCTCAGTTCATCATGCTCCCTACGAGTAAGGCTTCCACACATGCCCAAGGAGGAGTGACCGAGGTGTGGTCTGGGCCCAAGGAGACATGCCCAAGGCATGGTCTGCCTTGGAGGCAGGTAACCTCAGGCCAGGAAGTGTGGTTTTGTGTTATAATGACATTACAATGAGCAGAGTTCACTAAGGTTCATGGTTCCCTTAGCAATACCAGGGAGTCAGTCTCTTTTGGCAGCAGTTATGGTTCTTCTTTCCAAAGCAATAGTTGTGTACAGTGGACTCATCCAACATACTGGACAGGTATGGATGGTTGGTACCAGGTAGGCCTCTTCCCACAGGACCTGCACCTGCAAAGCCATGGAGACCGCATTCCATTGTACAGGTTCAGTAACTTAATCTGTGACTTATTATGCAAAACTCATGCTAAGATCTGAGCCTGAATATCAGTCCAAGCCTTTGGGTTAGGGGGATCCCAATTCCTGATCACAACGAGACAGATAGTGCTCTTCGGACGACTCCTTACAGATGATATTCCCAGCAGAAAAACATTGACACAAGATTGACACCGAAGGAAATTTAAAATTTAGGCATTACAGTGGGGCAAACACAGGGAATCAAGAATTATAAATGGTTTTCTTTGTCTTACATATTAAAGTAGTTGAAATGATTAAATTTTTGTTTGTTTACTGTAGGAAAATAGCAAGCTTTGAACAACTTTTGAGAGGGCTGTGTTTTGACTTTGAGTTGGAAAGAATACAAACACTTTGTAACTGAAGAGAAAGACTGGGCAGAAGTTGACTGGATACGCTGAGAAGCTTGTTTGCCAGCATTAACCTTTTGTATGCTTTGCTTGGACCCATGTCAGTGAAAAGATAACCAACTGGGATGTGACATCTCTGTATTAGAAAAGTATATAAGTTGACTATGTAACACAGTAGAGGCTCTTGCTTTGCTTCTGCTTTTGCTTTGCTTGTGCTTAGTGCTGTGCTTAGTTGTTTAGGCAATAAATGCTTTCGCCTTTCGCAATAAGAGTCTTCTCGTCTTGTCTTCACCTGGAAACATCTTGGCATGCAGCCTGAGAAGATGCATGCCATTGTAGTTTACCATGATAAATCAAAAGGAAATGTTTTTGATTTTGTTTTTGCTGTGTTTTTGTTTTGTTTTTTCCAAAGGGACACAATAAAATAAATTAAACTCATGAAACAGTTGCAAAAATATTACCCACCTTATTCCATATAGTCAATGGTTACTTCACTCTGGAAATATGAAGGACATGAAACCAAACATTCTCTGTTTGATAAAAATGTATTCAACCCTCAAACTTTCAGAACATTCTATGATGAATGTCAATAAATATTTGTAGATAAAGTTATTTCAGAAATAAAATAAATGTTACCAGTTAAGATTCAACCTTCTGTACATAAAATTAAAGCTATGTAATTCACTCAGATTTAAGCATGCTGCATTGCACTCAGTCACAAATTATAACTCTCAGGGCAGAAGTTACTGGATAAAGTCCAATAATTTCTCAAATGTGGAATCAGATCACATAATGCAGACATTCAGCCTAAGATGTCAAAATTTACTTATCTCCTTACCTAGATTCTTGTATTGATATTGAAGAAAAATACTCACCACTAGGAATTTCAACTAAGTCTGATATTGCTGAAGAACCCTTTTTCTTTCTCTGCTAACTGTAAAGAGAAACTTGGGGACTAAAGTCAGTGTCCATGTCTGTATCAGATAGCACACATGGGTGAAATAAACTCTCCCCTGGGGTCTGAGCAAAAATCAATGATCAAAGTCTGTTTCCTGTGATGTACAGTCCACTGAGTATTTTGGCAATGTGCCTGGCAAAAGCAATGCTTGAAAACAAGTTCCATCCTGTTGTCTGCAGCAAAGAATTTAGTCATACTTTTATCGTCCTGTGAGTCAGCAGGAGAGGAGGCAGTTTTTTATATACATTTTGTTATAAACATACCCATACATTTACTATTCAAACTTTCATGGCAAGCCTTCATCATCTCATTGTTTAGTCCAAGTTATTTTAGCTAGTGTTCAATCTGAAGGAGAATAGTAGAATACAATAACATGTGAAAGTAGGACTATATTTTGCTAGGTACAGTCAAGGCTAACAGATAATGTGGAGTTCCTATAGTGCAGAAGTTCATTATCAGCTTATAAACAAAGAAAGCCTCAGGTTATTGGACTGATTAAGAACATTCTGATCAGTCAAGTGAATGTATTCAGTATAAATGATACTATAGTACTTCTTTAAAGACCTTTCTCTGAACTATAATGACATTTTCTTGGAAGCCTGTATAATATCATGGGTCTAACAGAAAAGTTTTCAGGCTTTCCTCAGAACAGGTAAAACCTTAATATTTATACATACAAGTTTTCACAGACAAACTTTAGATCCCAGCCAGAAGAAAACTAAACCAAATCTTTGAGAAAGCTTAGGCACCTATTTGTAACACTGCACTCCAAAAACACCATTTCAGCTGTCATCTAACACATTCACTTAGGGAAATTCAGATCTCATGTGAAAATCACAGTATCACAGTGTATCAGAGGCTGGAAGGGACCTCAAGAGATCATCAGGTCCAACCCCCCTGCCAAAGCAGGATCACTTAGGGTAGTCCCCACAGGAATGCATCCAGGTGGGTTTTGACAGTCTCCAGAGAAAGAGACTCCACAACCCCTTGGACACCCTGTTCCAGTGCTGTCACCCCCACTATAAAGAAGTTTCTCCTCATGTTGAGGTGAAGTCTTCTATGTTCTACTTTGAACCCACTGTTCCTTGTCTTATCACTGTGAACCACCGAAAGGAGTCTGGCCCCCTCCACTTGACACCCACCCCTCACATATTTATAGACATTGATCAGATCCCCTCTCAGTCTTCTCTTCTCCAGATTAAACAGCCCCAGGGATCTCAGTCTCTCTTCATAGGGGAGATGCTCAAGTCCCCTAATCATCCTCATGGCTCTCCCTTGGATTCTCTCCAGCAGTTCTCCTTCTCTCTTGAACTGAGGAGTCCAAAACTGGACACAGGTGTGGTCTCACCAGGGCAGAATAGAAAGGTCGAAGAACTTCCCTAGATCTGCTGGGCTGGCTGGAAAAATTTTAACCTGTTATTTTTATTGGATTTTCTGTTGCTTGGAGAGGTTTTCACTACTTTCTAAGACTTTTGAAATATTCTGTTAATGGGCCAAAGTAATGCAGAAGGGCAACTGCACAAAACATAGCTAAAATATATGGGATTGTCAAGTACTGATAGGGCTGAAGTTTTTGTTTCCTAAAATATGTTGTGAATATGAAGGTGAACCCACATGCATAAAGAAGCCTTGACCTCAGTATGGAAACTCAGGATTCATGTTTTCAAATTCACATTTCCACCATCTGGAACTGTAGACTTCCCCACTATCATGTTGTTCAGGCCAGCTGGTTCATGTCCAACTTTAGTGAATTTTCCCCATTCTGCATAAAGAAACCGAGATCCGTGGATAGTTTCAGGATGCTTAAAGCAGGGATTCTCTCTGTAGATAGCTTTGGAAACATCCTAAAAAAGGCAAACAAAAAAAAAATCATACTCTCTCAACCATCTACTGTAAGAAAAAAACAGACAAACAAACTATACTTTTGAGGTGGAACATCTGAAATAATTGGTACTGTCCAAAACGAAAACGATTTCTCCGAAAGTGAGTTGAAACACTACCTGATGGCATTTGGGATCCTAGAAAATGCTGGCTGCATAGACCTTAGGCAAGGTTTTGAGGCAGACTGCTGAAAGAAAAACAAAAAATGTATTTTTGTACAATGCTAAGTAACATTTTCATGGGTCTTTTCTGGAGCTGCCTTTTGTGTGAATATTCTCTTTCCCTAAGAAAGTTTAACTAACCTGGGCAGACCTAATAACTTTGATATTTCATGTCTATTGTCCTAGATAGTTTTATCAAAGTCTAAGACACTGTCCAGAGCAGTGGAGGGGAAAGTGACCTGGGGGTCCTAATGGACAGAAAAGTGAACAGAAGGCAGCAATGTGCCATTGTGGCCAAGAAGGCCAAATGACATCCTGGGGTGTATTACAAGGGGTGTGCTTAATAAGTCAAAACAGGTTCTCCTCTCCCTCTGCTCTTGTGAGGCCACATCTGGAATACTGCATCCAGTTCTGGGCCCCTCAGTTCAAGAAGGACATCAGAGAACTCCTNGACTGCTGAAAGAAAAACAAAAAATGTATTTTTGTACAATGCTAAGTAACATTTTCATGGGTCTTTTCTGGAGCTGCCTTTTGTGTGAATATTCTCTTTCCCTAAGAAAGTTTAACTAACCTGGGCAGACCTAATAACTTTGATATTTCATGTCTATTGTCCTAGATAGTTTTATCAAAGTCTAAGACACTGTCCAGAGCAGTGGAGGGGAAAGTGACCTGGGGGTCCTAATGGACAGAAAAGTGAACAGAAGGCAGCAATGTGCCATTGTGGCCAAGAAGGCCAAATGACATCCTGGGGTGTATTACAAGGGGTGTGCTTAATAAGTCAAAACAGGTTCTCCTCTCCCTCTGCTCTTGTGAGGCCACATCTGGAATACTGCATCCAGTTCTGGGCCCCTCAGTTCAAGAAGGACATCAGAGAACTCCTTGAAAGAGTGCAGTGCAGAGCCACAAAGATGATTAAGGAAATGGAACCATCTGCCTTATGAGGAAAGGCTCAGGGAGCTGAGTCTCTTTAGCTTGGAAAAAAGGAGCCTGAGGGGTGACCTCATTCATGTTTATAAAGATGTTAAAAGGCAGTATCAGAAGGATGGAGCCAGGCTTTGCTCAGTGATGTTCAATAACTGGAGAAGGGGTAGTGGGTGCAAGCTGGAGCACAGGACATTCCATGTGGACATAACAAAAACTTTTTCATTGTGAGAGTGACAAAACACTGGAACAGCCTGACCAGAGAGGCTGTGGAGTCTCCTCCTCTGGAGAAATTCAAAACCTGCCTGGATGATTTTCCGCATGACCTGCTTTAGGTGATCCTTCTAGGTGATCCTGCTCGGGTAAAGGGTTTATGATTCTACTATTAACAATTCAATTCCCAAAATGATACAATCCCCTTAAATTAATTCTTCTAAGACTGAATTTTTGGATGTAAATTAGAAAAATAAAATAAAAAATTAAGAAATCACATAACCTTTCTATTCTTATGAAAACAAACAATGACACAGAGGACACCAGAAACCAGCAGTCTTGCAAATGCAAAAACAGTACTTAAGGATTTGTAATTATTCTTATTGAAATCCTCTTGATAGCACTAGACAGACACATTCATTTTTTCTCTATTGTTCACCTAATCATTTTGATGAAAGCTAAAGCTGTAGCTGTTTGGGTTAGCAACATGGACTGCAGAGAGTATTTGACTTTCATTACCGCCAGTAGTTATCTCAGATTCAAGTTTGCAGTGCAAATAGAAGCGACTACAAATTCATTTTTATAAACTTTCAATCAGTTGCTTAATATTCCCTTTCACTGAACTTCTCAGAGATAAGGTTGGTGGGGGTTTTTTTTGCAATAATTGCAAACATGATGGTGGCAGACAGATATATAAAGAAGCTATTTTATTAAAAAAATAAAGGATTGTTTAAACGCCATTTTTCAGTAGCTATGTGTTTTTACTTAAAATACATGAAAATGTCTGCACTTATCATAAGCTCTTCACACAGCTGCAGGTGTAGAATGGACTTTAGACTGCTTAGACAACTTGAGTAGACTTTTGTTGGATAATTAGTTGTCTCACATGAATTAACTAAAAAGAAAGAGCAAAGAATTGTACTGATATAACCTTAATCACCTCAAACTAATAGCAGGAAAAATAAATTAATTGTACTACCATATTATTGTAATAATCAGTGAAGAAGATTCAAGGAAAAAAAAGGGACTGAATAACTAACCCACAGATAAAAAAATAAAAACAATGGGTTTTGAAAGTTCTTAGTGTAATCAAAGATGTCACAGAATATTTCATTCTGTAAAGTTTCTAGGAAAAAGATTTATTTAAATATAGCATATTAAACTCTGAGAAGTTTGTCTAAAGTTTATTTGCAATTTGGAGAGAAAAAAGATCTGCAGAACCAGTTGAGACACTTTACTTTCACAAGGTGATGTAAAAGTTTTTCAGTCACTGAAATTTTTAGTTAAGCTTGTTTGGAAAGTACTAGACCAACTGGACTAAAGTGAGTGGCTTATATATTTCTAAAGCAGTGGACCAATAACCAAACGTTCAAACTAAGCGGGAATGTCACTCAAGCCCAAATGTATTATCTGCCTTCATTGGTCTTAAAGAAACTCAGAATATTCTACAACGATCATCAACAAAGCATAACCTACAGTAACAACAAAAAAGTTACACTGAATAAGGCCAAGCTCCAATGACATATTATTTGACCCTGCTAAAGAAACATGTTGCCCTCAACAACAATACAAGGAGATCTGGCATGCAGACATAACTCTTCAGGCCTGCTAGTAAGAGCAATCTCCCCTTCCCCAGCTTATTATATAGCAATCAGGAAGAGGAGAAAAAGCATGTATCAAGCCTATCCCTAAGTAACTACAACCCTGAGTCGCAGAAGAAATGGTATAAGAAGCACTGCGTCATTGTGAATTTGCAGAGTGTAACACAGCCAGTTTGTCTGAGTCTGCAGATCACATCAACTCATTTGTATTGACCTACCCAGGGAAAATAAGCCAGTGCTACAAATAGAGAATTTGTGAAGGAGTTGTCCTTTGACAAACCTGATCTACCCTCCATTTTCCTCTCTTCTCAAAAATTCAAATGCCAAATTGTATAAAACCTGAGGAACTCAATGCAGAAACTGGGACAGGCACCACAGCAATGAAAAACTGTGTCACTTTCCTCTTGCAAATAAGATTATATGTTCAAGCAGGCAGAAATCAATATTTCTCTATTTCTGGGTCAGCAAAACCTGTTCTCTCTCCAGAAGTGTGCTGCAGTCACAGAGACAAATGAAGATTACAGAAACTTGCAAAAAGGTGAGAGTTGAACCTCTTATTTGCATATAGAACTCAAATTTTCACAAAGGCAAGGTGCAGCAGTAGATTCTGATGAAAGGTATGTGTATACACATGCGATCTTAACGTATACAGCAATACTAGTGCCTCACACTAACACTGAAATAATTTCTATTATTTTTGCCAGATATTTAACATAACATTTCATAGTCCAATTAATTATGCAATCACAGCAAGAATACTTTATCCCATAGAGTAACATGGGATTTCAGACCTTGAATATTTTTCACTTTAATATGGAAGCTGAGGATTTTGATGTATTCAGTGAGCTTGGGAATAGCAAAGTTATGTCCAGGAGAACTGTAAGCAGAGAGACAAAGTGAGATGGCCAGGTTTCCATCAGTAGACTCAGAGAGGTAATAGAAAACCAAGAGCTTTAAATTGAAAGCTTCATGCCTGTGCAGTGAATTAGTTGGAGCAAGAGAGTAAGGAGCTTGTAATTGGCTTATGAGCACTATTCATAACATAGAATGGTTTCTGTTCCTTCTGTAAATTATTTCCTCCTTAATAAGCAGAATTGGATTTACAAGATAATGTTTCTCAAATGTAGCCTCAATTACTTAGCTTTGCTTCTCAGAGCACAGAGTTTATTTTGCTTTAAGAAAGTGTACCCTGAATGAAAGTCTGAATTCTGCAGTCCTATCCTACAGGAATAAAATCTGAAATTCATGAGAGGCATTCCTTAAAATTGTGTTAGAGAACTGACAGCATGCTTCAATAAGCTTTGACAAAATCACAGGAAAAAGTAAATACAATAAATGATTTTTGGACAACACAAGGCAGCAATCTTTTAGCAATGTTTCCCTCAAGGGAAAAAGAAAAAAAAAAAAAAGTAGATGTTTTAGAAAACTTCTTCCCCTCCCTATCTTTTTCTGGAAGGAGTCTAAAGACTCTACAGGGCACAAGTTTTCCATGAAACGGTGCATGTTCTGACTGAATTCAAGTTTTAAAATCAAGGAAAATAAGCACATTTTAAATGGAATCACTTAAACTTTGTCTGTTACACTGCGTCATGTCATTGCTTATTGTAGCTCAGTCTAAAAATAAGGTTTATTAAAAGAATATATACTAGTGTGAAGAATAACATACAAATCAGTAACTGATACAGAACTGGGTTGTTTTTTTTTCCTTGTTGAAATCTATTAATGCTATTTGAAATTTTGAAATGCAGGAATGGCTATTCTATTTTAATTAAAAAGAGAGACTTGCTTTCTAATGTGTATTCTGTAATTCTTGGTACCACATCTACTTTTTTCAGGGATCACATTGCAGCAAACTAAAAAAAAAAAAATAACAAATGCAAGTCCTCAAAAATAAATATTTTGTCACATTTTTCCATTTCTCTGTATAATTTTGTTGTTATTGGGATGTAATTAACAATATCTGCAAGATGTCTGATTAGAACAACAGCCTGTCATAAATATTAGGGATATCTACTTTTCTCATATTGCATGTGGATAGTCATTCTGTGCTCTTTCTGTGACCTTCCTCACTGTTAGGAGATGCATTAAGCTAAACTGTACAGAAGATAGCTGTTTCTTTTTGTGTTTGTAGGAAATAAGGTAGCAAAGGCATAGCAAATGTGATGTCTGGTAAAAGGGAAAGGAGGTTTTTACTTTGGAATGAGATTGATTTAATTGACTTGCACTCTGACTCCCAAATCGACTCTTGCAGGCATCATGACTTGTGTGTGCTTAGCTACTGAATCATCCTCATGGCTCCTGGGGTCCTCCTAATAGGTGTGCAATCACATTTGTGTATGTCCATTCCCTCCTCACAGAGCTAAGAACTATCAGTCCATCCTTTTCTTTCTCTCCAAATCTTGGTCTTTTGGGCAATGACGTATAGAAATATCCATGAATATCTTAATGGTCTTCTACTCTGTCATAAAATTAGACAGTAACAGTGATTAATTACATGTCATTCTTAGACCTTCAAGAGACCTCCTTACTTCAGAGGCATCTGTAAATATTTACCAGGAAAATGAGAACACAGCTGCCGTGCATCAGTATGTGTACATTCATAGGGCAGTCTGAAGCTCTGACTTTAAAAAATCCCAAACATTAAAAATCATATCTAGAGGCCAACACAAGTTTAAAAACACTGTCCCAAAGCAGTCAAAATGGTGTGAAAATCACAACAGCCTCTGCATGGTTTTCCTCAATTCTTTCCATATAGTCTATCTTCAATAGTCAGGTCCTTGTAGCCATGAGTGCCTGACTGTTCCTTTAAAGGATATTACATCTGTTGAGAGTGTGGCATAGCAGGATTAATTTGAAGTCACTGCACATACTCTGATTTAAATTCTAACCTTAACCTTATTGATACTTTTGTTGTGCAGTTAAGTCCATTACAAGGAACTGAGCCTTCAATCCAAACTCTGCCTGACCCATACACTCTCCTTGTCTTCAAATATTGTCACCAGTTACTCCTGAGCAAACTCCTTATCTTCTGAGAAGGATGTAGAATAATTAATTCAGTGAAGTCTGCAGAGCCCAGGTTGAGTGTGAAGTAATGATAAAATGAAGTAGAAAAAGCAGACTTTTTCATGCCACTCATAGAATGGTCCAGGTTGGCAGTGAGCTCTGAAGGTCATCTAGTCCAACCCTCTCTGCCATAAGCAGGGGCATCCTCAACTAGACCAGGCTGCCCAGTGTGGAAACATGGGCATGGCTTCCACATATAGTTCCAAGCCAAGATGTTTCCAAGCAAAGACATTTGTTGTGAAAGGCAAAAGTGAAAGCACTTACTGTGTTACATAGCCAACTTACATATGGTTCTAATGCAGTGTTGTCACGTTCTAGTTGGTTACCTTCCCACTGACATGCGCTTAAGCAAAGCATACAATAAGTTAATGTCAGCAAACAAGTCGTGCCTGGTTTCTCTGTCAGTTACTGATAAGGTGTACACACCTAGACTCAAAGAAAAAACATAGCCTTCTCAAAGTTGTCCAAAGATAAGTCTCCTTCTACAGCCCAGAGTCCTGTGGAGCCTCACTTTGAATATCTCCAGGGGTGGGGCCCAAACCACCTCTCCAGGCAACCTGTTCCAGTGTTCCACCACCCTTACAGTAAAGAGTCTGTTCCTAACATCCAATCTAAATCTGCTCTTCTCTAGTTTGAAGCCTATCACTACAAGCTTTTGTAAACAGTCTCATTGACAAGGCTTTAAACTGGTTTTAAAGGGGCATGGGGACATAGCTGGCCTTGCCACCAAGAACTCTGGGCATAGTAACCCAGTGCTTGTGGAGCACTGTGTTGGCATCTTAGATAAGCAGAAGGTCTACCCCTACTAAGAGTTGAAACCTATGCACTCATTATACACCAATGCATGCAGCATGAGCAATAAACAGGAGGAGCTGGAGGCCATTTTGCTACAGGGAAACTGTGATATAGCAGCTGTCACGGTGGGGTGACTGCCACAACTGGAGCACTGCAGTCAATGGTTACCAACTTTTCTGAAGGGATAGGCAAGGAAGAAAAGGTGGTGGAGTGGCCCTATATGTTAGGGAGGCATATGAAACTATGCAAATTAGTGAAGGTGATGATAAGGTTGAGTCCTTATGGGCANACCCCCAGGTCTCTTTCTGCCAGACAGCTTTCCCAGCCGCACTGTCCCAACCCTGTAGCATTGTTGTGACCCAAGCGCAGGACCTGACATTTGGCTGAAGCTCATCCTGTTAACATTGGCTCATTGATTCAATTTATCCAAGTCCCACTGTAGAGCCTCCTTACCTTCGTGCAGATCAACACTCCCACCTAAATTGGTGTCATCTGCAAACTTACTGGTGACACACTCCATGTCTTCAACAAGGTCATCAATAAAGATCTTAAACAGAGGTGGTCCCAACACTGAGTCCTGAGGAACACAACTTGTGACCAGCTGTCAGCTGGATTTAACTCCATTGACCACCAGTTTTTGAGCCTGTTCACCCAGATAGTGTTTTATCCAGGAGAGACTGTGCTCATCCAAGCCATGAGCAGCCACTTTGTCCACGAGAATTCGGTGGGGAGCAATGTCATAGAAATCCGCTTGGTTAGTCTGGCAGGATTTGCCCATAGTAAACTCATGCTAGCTGTCTCGACACCTGCTCTAGGTGAACCCTTTTCAGCATGGGGATTGGACTATAGATATCTCCAGAGGTCGCTTCCAACCCCTACCATTCTGTGATTCTGTGATTCTGTGATTCTGTGATTCTGTGATTCTGTGCTGATTCTGTGAGTGATACAAGAAGCACGCTGTACCTAAGTTTGAAAAGGAAAGCCTACACCCAAGTGGCTCACTAGAAAATCAAGAAAAAAAAAGAAAAAAAAAAAGAGCAAAATAGATGTTAGTCATAGAAGTGGGACTTTTCTGTTTCTCTGAAGGTGCTTTGAATGTTTCCTCATATTCCCTAGAACACAGCAAAGAAAGCTGAATGTGTATCACACTACTCAGCTTCTTTCTGCCAACCACAGCGTTCTCCAGTGAATCACTGAGATGACTGGTTATCCAGCTCAGAATGTCTGAAAAGCTTTCCATTAATGCTGAAAGCCATGAATCTGTTAATCAAATATATATAGATATAAATTACTGTCTCAGACTGGCTTTACTGCCTACAAGCCTGTGTAGGTACAGCAGAAACTTCCACTATACAACTGCATTATCAACACTACACATACACAGTTCTTTGCCTGTGATTATAAGCCCATGGAAGAGCAATAATTTTTTTGTAAACGAGTCAGTCTCTCTGCATTTCTACTACTAAGCAACTACTAAGAAAGTCACTACACTGAAATCTGCAGAAAACCTTTGGAGCAGGAGTACTAACGAGCATAATGTGCAATGATAACAGCATTAGAAGCAGTGGCAGTCAGGTGATAATGATGTGGAATAACAATTTAATTCATTTTTATCTTTTGTCAAATCCCATAGCAGTCTGAAAATTTAATAAGCAAGTTCTATGGATCTTCTATGTTTATAGGTACTTTATGTGTTATTTCACTGTGAAGTAACACATTAAAATCCTCCTACTGGTATCTCACCTGCATGGTGTCTGTACCGCATCTCAATATCTTTATTCTTCAACATAAGCAGTTTCTTGGTTTCAGAAAGTTTTTCATTATCTTTCAGTGATTTGAAGAGAGAAAATATGTCAGTTTTCACATACTCCACATTTCTTTAGTGCAAGGGCTAACCTTCCTGCTCCCCCAACACAAAAGTGAGGGGAAAAGTAACACGCAAAACTCAGGGTTGAGAAAAAGAGATAAAAATTTGATATAACATCAGATATAATCACAACGCATAATTACATTAGCTAATAATCTAATTAATCTACTAATACAATGCATGACTACCTTAGCCTATTTGCAGAAGAAGGGCAGTGAAATACGTCGGGGGGGAACACCAAACAGCATAAGCCAGAAAACCAAAGTCACTGCTACCCCAGACCCGCACATCTCACCACCATCCCTGCAGAGAAGAGGCCACATCCAAGAACCCAGCACCCAGGAGCAGCAACTGGAACAGGAAGCCTCCTGTATTGCAATCTGAACTTCAAGCCCCATAATACTTTGCTCCAGTTATCACTTTCGTTTTTGACACTTGCATGACTGCAGCACAGTATTAATAACAGCAGCAGGTCCAACTTGATCCATGACACATATTTTATGCTTCATTTTGTTTGATATAAATTTTAATTTTCAAATCAGGCTTTATTCCTCTTTCTTTTGCTTCAGACTGTATCACAGAGCTTGCTTTTTTTCGTTATCTTTCAGTCTGTAAGCAATTTTACACGATCATAATAAAAGTGAAATGTCAGTTTGGAGGAAAAACAAATAATCATTTTATCTCAGAGCTTTTGCTGCTACAATTGCACTGCCCAAAAATTAACTGAGGAGAAAAAACTGCAGAGCAGAAATTATGTATATGAAGATAATAGCTAATTTTAATAATTTTAGGGCATTTTATTATAAGATAGTTCTTTCAGATGACTTAGGGTAGGTGATTAAAAATCAGTACAAAATTTTGTTCTTCTAGTCTTTAAATTATGCAGCAGGTGGTGGGGATGCAAAGTAAGGAGGAGAAAAATACTCCTTGTCAAATGTACTGTGAAGTTTTGCACGTTTATGAATTTAATTGATATAATTTCCTGAAAGGATGTGGAAGCACATATATAAAACACTTTAATGGCATTTTTTCAGTATTTTGATACACAAGTTAGAAAAAAAATCAACATAGTTTTAGATCCGTGTCTTTTTTCCCCTACCTTCTACAATTCTACTTGTCTTTGTGACTTGTTTAGAGGTATCTAAAAAGTGGTTGCTGTCATGCCTCAAACAGGAGACTAAGAAACAGTTGAGCAGCCAGGTCCGTTTGACAAACAGCTCAGCCTTGAAAAAGAAACTGCTTACGATCAGTTCCAATCATTAGCTCTCTGACATTTCTAATGTGATCTCTTACATGGATGAGACCTGCAGGCAGTAAAGTGGCACCTGAGACGCTGCTAACAGCATAGCCCTGCCTCAGAAGTGAAGTAGCATCAGAAAGAAACCTTAAACAGCATCAAATAGCACTTGTCTCAGCTTTCTGTGAACATGAGAGAAGTAGCTTTTCTTTGCTGCAGGCATTAGTAACAGCATCAAAAAAAAAAAAAGCTATTATTCCCACAAGAGCATTAAAAACACATCTGAAGAACAATAAAACAAAGATTTTCCTACTCAGTGTAGACTCAGAAATCACTGAACGGGGTGATGTTCACCCAGTTGTCACACTGAGATTATCACATGCCCAAGATGGACAGAAACTCTATTTAGCAGGCCAGTTTTTCCCAGTCTTTGTTTGGTTTTGGCTTTGTATTGTTTTTTGGCTATTATTTGCTTCACAAAGAATATACCTTGTTTAGACTAGATCATCACCATGCAATTTCCTCAGCTGCAGTATATTTAATTTATATAAGTAATAAGCGACAATTGCTAGAGAAACATGAACTTTTGATAGAATAATTATTTTATCTGAAAATGTGTTTAAGCAATTAAAATTCACTTTCCCTGTACAGCACGATTGAAATGGTGTCAGCACAGCTCGCAGTGGTAAATTAACAGCTAATTATCTTTATCCTGAAATTTTTAGGACAGTGTTCTGGATTCATCAAAAGGCCCCTATGGTATTTCTGGTTTACCACTGATTAATATAATCTATGCATATTTTAAGGCTTTCCCCTTCTATTTATAGTTTATTCCCATTATCTGAAGCTGGTAAAGAAATGAGGAAGACTAGACTAACAAGATACAAGCTAAAAACACATGAAAATCTATGCTAATGAAAAAAAATTTCTTATTCCGAAACCTTGGAAGTGCTACTTGGTCATGCAAAAAGGATACTTTGTTTCAAAAAATAGACTGAATTGACATTGCTATGCTAATTTATCCAATTAAAAATAGTCAAATATTCATTCACAGGGCTTAGGGTTAACAGGTAGGGGCTGTATTTCACAGTCAGTTAGAAACCTAGCAGTTTGGGTTCAAGGTTATTTTAAACAGGTTTTGTACATAAATGTCTATCAGCTAAACCCAAATTTACTTTCAAAGGTGTTTTCCTTGATTAAACTGAGAAAGAAAAAAAAAGAAAAAAAAAAAGGGAAAAAAGCTTCATTAATCTGCTTGCAAACATAATTCCACCATTTTGCCACAAAACCATGACTAATATGAAAGGAAATAAAATGGCATAGCAGCACATCAACACAATGCCTCAAATTCGTATTTCTAGTATACTGACAAATATAATCTATATATTATGCAGAATATAATCTATATATTATGCAGAATATTTTGAGAAAACACAGTTTCTTACTGCTGCTAGAGGAAGCTGAATGTACACTGAGCCCCATCTTCTTTGCTCTTTCTAAGGCTTTTGTACTTTGGACAACTTAATTTATATTTTTTCAAAAAATTAAACCAAACCTCATACAGGTGAATAAGGTAAACTCTCAACAGCCACCTTTGATAAATAAATAAAATATTGAAAGCCTTGCAATATAAATGCTCAGATGTTGAATTTTGAAGACTTCTGAAACAAAATAAATTGGGACTCAGCAGGAAATTTGCAGCTGAAAAGGGATTTATAACTCTTCTTCTATTTTACATCATCTAGTTAATAATAGTTTCTAAATAATTTCTTGCTTCCAAAAATGTATCCATTGCAGTTCCGAAGAGATGTGCCAATGAAAGACCGTAAGCTGCTTATGGCAATTTCTGTCCCATTTGTAACTGATGTTTACAAGTGAAAAATCCCACTCCACTAGGGATAGAAAGCAATGTCTGAGCATTTAGCATTTCTACTTTGGATCCTATTACATTTTCAATATCTGAAATTCAATGTTTGTGTTCTTTCAGGTGCTCTAAGTCATTTAATAAGTGTAAAGAAACAATACCAACTCATATAATAGCACCTAACAAACTGAGTTTCAACAGCTGACTGAAGTAAACACAAAAATCCCTTTAAATATAGAATCAAAAAATAGATCTTGAAAATGCATTTTAATAATGAATCTGCTGGGATTTAGACTTGACTAACAAGCACATGAACTGAACATTTGTTTGAATTTCTAACTACTTTGTAGCATTTACTTTTTTTTTTTTCCTCCAGATAGATTCCCTGCTACTAACCCAGAACAGGAAAATCCACACAATTTCAAGCAGTTTCTTCCAACTGTGTTTATTTTTATTTACAGTAAGTTAAAGTTGTCCCGGGCTTCTGGGCAGTTGATGCCTCACTACATCTGAACGTTCACAGCTCAGCTGCTGCCTATGTAGTAATCCTAGCTTGGATGTGTCATGTCTGCAGCTCATGAACATGTTTCCTTGGCAGTAGTGTCATGGTGCATGAGCTCTCCTGTGCAGCTGGTTACAGCTGCAGTGAGTCCACACCTAGAAAACGAGGTGCCCAGAGGCCTTTTCTAAGACTCACTGGAGGTGTGATGCACTGCAGCTTGAGGCCAGCGCAACAAAAATCCAATCTTTCCCTTGAAACATGAATGTACTGTGCATTTCCAAAATCACTGCATACAAAAAAGTCTGTCCAAGACTAAAATATGGAATGGGAGCCTTGTGGAATGGGAACCAGCTGGGGAAAAAACAAGAAATGTATTCCAGTCATCTTCTGGCACTCCACATGAGAAATCAGACATCTACAATGAGGAATTATTTTTCAAGACCTGGGAATTTCTGAGCCACTTCAGAGAAACATCAAGACAGAGATGCTCAAAACAATCATCATGTTTTATAAACTGTCTTAAATATAGTATGTGAATACAATTAAGAGCTTTAAATATCTGCACGAGTGTCAGCCATACAAAACCATGTAGAAGCCTTCGGTACTTTGTTCCGATGCTTAAACTGATTCTTCAGTCACTGCTTCACATAAAATGCTAGAATCAGTGAAGTGTGGATAACATTAAAGTACACTGAAAATCTTTTTGAATGCAAGCTCTACAAAAAATGTCTAATTAATCATCAAATATACATTTTATTCATAATTGATCCTTTCATATATATTGATGCACTTTTGTATGCAAGAATGAAACATACCCAGCCATGAGGGATGATGGCAAAATATTTTACAGATCTCTCTTTTGGACTATGGTGTTAACTTTGTATAACTTAAAGAATATTTCCATGAGAGCAAAGACATCATACTGAAAAGTCAAATCCAAGTTCTACATATAAAATACAATCCCTTGTTCCCAAATCATACATCGTTAAAGACTAATGTTACAAAACCTATTGTAATGTGCAGTGAGCGGGTTAAAATTATTCATTATGAAGAACACTGTTCTCCCTGCTTGTCAATAAAAGAACACCTGTTCTTTAAAAAGGGAGTATAGTTGTGAAAGACAAGGTATTGTAGTAGTGAAATAAACTAAATATATTTCAAGAATATTTCTTGCACCCTAGGTTGTTTCTAATATGCTCCACTTACAAGACAGTTTGAATATAGAAAAAAATAACCCACGGTTAGATAGTGAGATATTTGAGCTCACTTACATGTTTTTATACATGCATGTTATTTATAAATGCAATTAACCAGATGTATCTGTTACAAAAAACACCCCAAACATTTCAGTTGTATCAGCTCCCTTTCCTTTGCCCTTTTTCTCTCTTTGAATTTATTAAGTGTAAGCTACATAATATTCTCCTTGCATCTCTCTTTTATAGACCCCAGGCTTGCTGGATGACCTGCCACTGATCAAGGATAATATGCAACACTTCAGCAAAAAAATGGAAGCAATGTGACGCTATTTACACAGAATAAAATTTAATTATGAAGTAAATGTTATTTAAAATTATATTCTGTGCAGAGGTAAGGACCTTACCAGTTTCAAATCAAATAACTTAAATCACACAGCAAAGGCTCTTTTAACATTAGAAAACAACCTCCTTAGAAGCAAAGAGTCACAATAAAACATAAAGCTCCATGTCATGATGGAGGAAAAGCCAAAATCCTTTGTACTTCTACTTCAAAGAAAAGTAATTTGAAGAAAAGGAACCCATGATAGTGGTGGATGGTGTAATTATTTCCTTAAATTTCAGTCATTTCACTCAGAAGATTTAGTAAATGTCCAATTTGACACATCTAAAACACTAAACCATGGGGTGTCTGCAAGATTCATGTCAGGGAAAACCCACAATTGTACAAATGCCTCTCCATGCTACAATCACAGTGTATCTTCTAGCTGCATCCACACAATAAATTTCTTTGCTCATCTTCGATTAAGATGAAACAGCCCAGAATGGACGGATTAGTTTGTTTGAAAGAAACACAAGATTGTCAGAAGCTGCAATCAAATCTGGAGAAAATGCTTGATGTGAGAAAAATGGTAGCAAGATAGCAAAACAAATTATAGCCCTGAGTGAGGACAGGTACCCAAAGAGTTGTTAAGGGATCACTGTGATCAGAGAGGTACTGAGTTATCAGATTGGGTACAGAGTATACTGACAAGCTCACTCCCAGCAAGCAAATGGAACAAATGGAGGGGAAATACTGCTTTTTGTAAGCTATGTTTTCTGTAATTGCAAGTCATCTTTTATCTCTTCATCAGAATTCAAAAGAGTCAAGCAGTACTTTTCCATACATGCATCATTAAATCATATAAATGAAACCTCCAAAAGAGGCATTTGGGGATTAACATACATTAACTGAATTTCATATTTTATCCCACATTATGACAATCAGACAAAATACAAGGCTGTGATAATGCCCAATTCAGAAAAGTGCAAATGTGTTGTACTAAAGAAATGCTGAGAGCAGGCCTATTTTGCATATGTCCAAGAGTACTTAAGGAGCTGGCAGATGTGCTCACCAAGCCACTCACTATTTGTCAACAGTCCTGTCTAAATGGAGAGGGTCCAGCTGACTGGAGACTGGCAAATATGACACCCATCTACAAGAAAGGGCAGAAGGGTGGTCCGGTGAAATACAGGCCTGTCAGTCTGACCTCTGTGCCAGGAGAGGTCATGGAACAGGTCATCCTGTGTGCCATCACGCAGCACTTACAAGACAACCAGGCAATGAGGCCCAGTTGGCATGGGTTTATGAAAGGCAGGTCCTGTCTGACTATCTCCTTCTACAACAAGGATGACCTGCCTAGTGGGTGAGGGATGTGCCATCAATATCGTTTGCCTTGGACTTTAATAAAGCCTTTGATGCTGTCTCCCACAGCACTCTCCTTCAGAAACTCATGGCACAAGACTTGGAGAGCAGTGACAAGTGGTATCCTTCAGGGGTCTGTACTAGGACTTACAGTGTTTAATATTTTTATCAATGACATAGACAGTGGGATCGAGTGCACCATCAGCAAGTGTGCAGAAGACACCAAGCTGAGTGGTGCTGTTGATTCACCAGAGGGACAGGATGGCATTCAGAGGGACCTGGACAAGTTGGAGAGGTGTGCCCAGATGAACCTCCTGAGGTTCAACAAGAGCAAGTGCAGGGTTCTGCACCGGGGCTGGAACAGTCCTTGCTATCAATACAGACTAGGGGATGAGGTGTTAGAAATCAGCTCTGTAGAAAAAGATTTGGGGGTGCTGATTGACAAGAAGCTGGACAAGAGCTGACAGTGTGAGCTTGTAGCCCATAAGGACAATGGCCTGCATCAAAAGGCCTGCATCAAAAGTTGCATTGCTGCAGCAGATCCAGAGAGGTGATTCTGCCACTTTGCTCTGGTGAGACCTCACCTGGAGTACTGCACTCCAGACTGCAGGTCTGGAGCCCTCAATGTAGGAAGGACATGGACTTGATGGAGTGGGTTCAGAGGAGGGCCACGAAAATAATCAAGGGGTTGGAGCACCTTTGCTACAAGGACTGGATGAGGGAGCTGGAATTCAGCCTGGAGAAGAGGAGGCTCTGGGGAGACCTAATAGCAGCCTTCCAGTACCTGAAGGGGGCCTGCAAGAAAAACAGAGAGAGACTGTTTACAAAGTTCTGCAGTGACAGGACAAGGGCAATGGTTTCAAACTAGAGAAGGGCAAATTTTAGATTGGATATCAGGAACAAATTCT
>VXBD01002076.1:180277-192052 GCA_013399975.1 Indicator maculatus | reverse complement strand
ATTTTTGGGATTTCTTCTGTTTTCAAAATACATTCCCCCTCTCATTTTTCCCACCTCTCTTCAAATGAATTGTGCTTTTTCTCTGCAAGGAGTGACTCCTTTTAGGGCATGTTTTGTCTTCTTTTCTTCTTTAGAAATATAACCATAGAACTGTTAGGGTTGGAAGGAATCTCAAGGATCATCCAGTTCCAATCCCCCTGCCATGGGCAGGGACACCTCATACTAGATCAGGTTGCTCAGAGCCACTTCTAGCCTGGCCTTAAAAACCTCCAGGGATGAGGCTTCCACCACCTCCCTGGGCAACCTATGCCTATGAAAGTGCTCACAGATAAAACAGAAAATGCAGCAGGCAAGTGTGTGATGATAGTTTCTTTTATTTTTCCCTCCAGGCATTTAACTTTCTCTGGCAGTAATTTATCACAGATGAACTGAAAATACATCTTGTGTAAAAATTGGGGTCTTCAAATTCTGTGTTTTGTTTCCCTGTTTTCCACTGATTTATCACAGGTGAACAGAAAATACAACATCTTGTATGAAAATGGGGGTCTCAAAAATGCTGTTGTTGCAATTTCCCTGTTTTGGGGATCACAGAGCAAATCATGGGGCAGCTGTGACCTGCATGATTGACAAGGTTGGACCTGAAGATCTTAAAGGTCTCTTCCAACCAAAGCAGTTCTATGGTTTTGCAGTCATATGGGTCTGGGAGTCTTTCAGATTGCTTCAAAACAGATATTTATGCTTGCTGGCTGCTACAAGCCAGATGATCTCTTCAAGAACTACACTTAAGGAGAGCAAAACTTTCCTCATGTCTTCAGCTCAACTTTGTTGCAGCTCAGGTGGATGCTCCCCACAAAATTTGTTTCCCTTGCCCATCAAAACTCTGTGGGTTCCATCAGCTGGGGTGCACAAAGAAGAGTGTGATCAGCAGGATGAGGAAGGCTTTTTTCCCCCCTCCTCTACTGTGCCTTAGTGAGACCACATCCAAAGTATTGTGTCTGGTTCTGGGCTCCTCAGTTGAAGGAGGACAGGGAACTCCTGGAGAGCATCCAGTGAAGCAAAGCTATGAAGATGATGTGGGGACTGGAGCATCTTTGTGAGGAGGAAAGGCTGAGAGACCTAGGGCTGTTTAACCTGGAGAAGAGCAGACTGAGAGGGAATCTTCTCAGTGCTGACCAGTGTGGAAATGCAAGTATGAAACAATGAGGAAGTTGATAGAAAGTGATTTGTAAACTATCTAGAGCGCTGCTGCTTCACTGCTTCACTTCTCAGACCCCCAATACTCTCTGAACTACTTCACATGGGTGTTTTCCCAGCTGGCAAAGTGGAAAAGGTCTAGAAGTGAAGCAGCTCATGCTGAAGTTTGCCATCTACCCTGCCTCAAGCACCTCCTGCTGCTTGTGTTCAAAATGCCTAACAGGATTGATACAAATCTCAACTTTTCTGACCAGTCTGTCACCTGTAACGGTTCTGGGAGTCAAAGTGAGCAGTCAGAAACTCATCTGATGGGATTGAGATGGATTAAAAAGGGGTGAACCTACAGTACTTTATTGACCTGGGTTCTCACATTAACCTGATCTGATCCTTTAATTGCTATGAATAGAATGGAGCTTACAGCCCTGCTTAACAACTCCCCATGCTTTTTTATTCCATAAAGAGCTTTTTCCCCTTCATGTGACCTCCTCTTTTGAGATGTACAGATTTGGAGCAAGAAGGAATGCAGGTTGTGGTGTGGGTTTTTTGTTTATTTTGTTTTGTTTGTGTTTTTTTTCTCCCCTTACACTGTAGAAGAGAAAACTACCTCATGTATATGTGTGGGATCCAGCGAAGCATAGCCACCAAACTTCTGGTTGAGGGGTGAAAAAAGGGATTTGTAAATCAGTCCTCATTCTAGTGCTTGGTCTTTTGGTAGGAAGAGGTGAAAATAGCAATTCCAAACATAAGATTTGAATTTTATAAAGGTAGTAGAAGGATTTTAATGTTGGGGTTTTTTGGTAATCAGGCCTGGAATCAAATAAAATGAATAATTTTCCTTCTCCCCATGGACGTTTTCCTCTACTCAGAGGCTCAGAGAACCAACATGTTGCTGAGATCTATGCAGACTGATAGACACACTTGATCATATATATATATATATAGGTGATATATGATACCATAATTAATAACTGGTATTTTCCCTGAATTTGGGAGAGCAGCTGCAGCCCACTGATAAGGGACTTGATGAGAGTAGAAACCCAAGCTGAGCATTAATGATTATAATTTGTTGTGATGGAGAAGGGTGAAACATTTTATTTCTTGAACTGAAATATGAGTGGGTTGCTGGGTGAGGAATGAAAAGGGGATACAGGTTGTGATTAAAGAGCTGAAGACACAGCTAAGAGTGGGATAGAAAGTAGGAGCAGTCTCCTTAATTTTTACATGATCATTGTGCTGAGCAGCTCCTGCAGATCCACCCAGGGAGTAGACAGAGGGAACAATCCAAGCCTGGTTTTGAGTTAAAGATGCAATGAGTGATGGTTGAGACAATGATGATCTTCAAAGTCTCTTCCAACCCAAACCAATCTATGAATCTGTAAGAACAGGGGATTTTTAAGGGAGGAGGAAGGGGGAAGAGAAGGAAGAACCTGACCAAAAAAAATTGATAGAGGTGTTAGGAAGAACCCAACAGAATCTCAACATGGTTTGGACTGGAAGGAACCTCTGGAAATTATCCAATCCAACCCCCCTGCTAAAGCAGGGCACCCACAGCAGCTTGCCTAGGATTACAGGGTTGAGGTGGGTTTGGAATCTCTCCAGAGAAGGAGACTCCACAACCTCTTTGGGCAGCCTGCTCCAGGGCTCCAGCACCCTCACACCGAAGAATTTTCTCTTCCTGTTCAGATGGAAGCTTCTGGGCTCCAGTTTGTGCCTGCTGCCCCTTGTCCTGTCCCTGGGCACCACTGACAAGAGTCTGGCTCCATCTTCTTTCCCCATGCCCTCTAGATCTTGCTGAGCAATGATCATGATCCCCTCTCAGGTTGGTCTTCTCCAGGCTCAATGGCCCCAGGGACCTCAGCCTTTCCTCCTCAGAGATGCTCCAGAACCCTCAGGATCATTGGAGCCTCCTCTAGAATCTGTCTAGTAGTTCCTTGATTCTCCTCTACTGGGGAGCCCCAAACTGGACCTAGTACTCCAGGTGTAGCCTGAGTAGGGCAGAGTAGAGGGGGAGAAAAATCTTCCCTTGCCCTGCTGGTCCCACTCTTTTTCATGCACCTAAATCAGCTCTGTCACTTTCAGTCATCACTTCCCTGATTTGCCTGAGCACACAGAAAGATGTCAAAGATGACAGTTTGGTACTGAGTGTGGAAGAGACCTCTGTAGGTGTTTTACCATTTGGCAGTTTCTCTGTTTGTTGGGGACCAACATACTGCAGCCTTATTTTTAAAGCTAACCCTTGATTAACTTTCTTGCAGCAATGAAAGTGCTCTAATTTTTGTTTCACTAAAATTGTTGTAAATAACATTGTTAGCTGAATAAGTACTTGGAAAGTAAGGTATTTGAGGGGAAAAAAAACACCCAATAGTAATTTATTTACATTCTACCACTTTCTGTTCAAGATCTGTGGAAAAATTTCAAGGCACAGCCCAAAACTACCACAAAACCTTTTGTTGTAAAGAAATTCTCTACAGGGAGGGTGCTGAGACACTGGAACAGGTTGCCCCAGGGAGGATGTGGATGAGCCCTCCCTGGAGGGGTTCAGGGCCAGGTTGGATGAGACCTTGAGCAGCCTGGGCTGGTGGGAGGTGTTCTTGCCCACGGCAGGGGGTTGGAACTGGATGAGCTTTAAGATCAAAGACACATTTCTGCCTCCTTCTCCCCTGTCCCCTTGAAGACAGAATCATCTTTACCTTGCTTTTTAAGGAATAAGGCTTTAAATGGAAGCAAACCAGGGAGCTAGCAAAGCATGCTGATTACTGACAGGCTGTGTGGAAAAGATGCCTTCAAATCCCACCCTACAGACAGGCAGAGAGACCTGTGAAATCCCTGCTTGAGCATTAGACCCTCTCTGCTGCTGCTCTCCAGGGCTGTAACCTCAAAAGTCCATTTATTAAATGAAATATTGGATGCTGCTGTAGCTTCCTTCCTTGATTGTGCTCCTAGAGCCTTGTTGGGCAATTGATTACTCTGTGCACCATCCTGCTGCTAAAGGTATTCATGGCAAGCACCCCTCCCCTCCTTGTCTTCAAGATTTGGGGCCTTTATCATTATTTTTTATTTAAAGTTTATTATATTTTTGCAAGCCACCTAGTTGGGGGGGGAAAAAAAAAAATCTGTGAATGGGGAAGATTTTTACCTCTCACATCTTCCTGGGGAAAAATGTTTTACCTTTTTAGAACGGAAAAAGCATTTGGAAACTGTAGGATGGTTTTGATCTGTGGGGATTAAAAGGAATCATTGCTGCAAAGGGATTTACATCATTTTTATTTATTTGTCTTCTTTCTGGGTACCCAATACTTGTTGGGGGGGGAGGGAGAGGAGAGGGGAAAAATAACATCTGATTCAATGCAAGAGGGCTGAATTCCCTCTCCCTGTGGGTCTTTCAGACCTCTGGTTTCTGTTCTTGCCATTGCCCTGTGAATATTCCTCTTCCCCTATTTTTTTTTTTTTTTGTTAAAAAGCATTTCCTATGAAAGCCTACAAAAGCAGCTTTCAATCTGACTAAGCTGCTTCTATTAAAAAAAAAAAATGAAATAGTTACCAAAATAGGGATACATTTGGGTCAGCATCAGGCCCTCTGTCTGGCTGCTTAGGCTGCAAACTAAGGACACTGCATGTGAATGTGGGAGGCTCCTGCAGCTGTTAGGGGCTACCCAAAGTTTCATGTATAAAATTCCAAGAAGCACTGATGGCCATAACTCCAAACCAAGCCATCAGGAAGGCCTAAGCATCATGGAATCATAGGATTGTTTTGGTTGGAAAAGATCT
Source organism: Indicator maculatus (assembly GCA_013399975.1). Classification (NCBI taxonomy): domain Eukaryota; kingdom Metazoa; phylum Chordata; class Aves; order Piciformes; family Indicatoridae; genus Indicator; species Indicator maculatus. The sequence continues at coordinate 187,090 of VXBD01002076.1, read as the reverse complement.
CTAAGGTCCCTGAGTCCAACCATCAACCTACCACCACCACAGCCATCAAACCATGTCCCCAGTGCCATGGTCACAGGTTTCTTGCACACCTCCAGGGATAGTGGCTCCATCATGTCCCTGAGCCTCTTCCAATCCCTGACCACTCTTGCAGCAAAGAAATTTTTCCTAATCTCCAACTTGGATGTCCCCTGGCCCAATTTCAGGCCCTTTTCTCTTGTTTTGCCCCCTGATACTAGGGAGGAGTGACCAACCCCCACCTCACTCCAACATTTTTCAGTAGCTTTGAGCTCCTCACTGGCAGCTACCAGTTTTCCAGCCTTACCTGGAGCAAGCTGTTGTTTGATGGAGGTAGAGGGGCCAACTGCCTCCCAAGGTGCCCATGCCTAGTGAAGCCTGAGTCTTCTCCCTGTGTAGAGAAGCAATGGGTCCAGTTCCAGACCCCACTCACTGATTGACCCTCAGTTAAGGCTAATTGTGGCTCACCTTAGTCTGCCTATCTATAAAAGGGGGACAGAATAATAACAACACAACAAATAATAACAAGTCACAATGGGTACAGAATAATGCAATAAATAACACAATAAAATGGGTTCAGAATGATATGATAAGTAGTAACACCATAAAATGGGTACAGAATAACAACAGATGTTTCTTGTGAGGGATGTCCAGCACCTGAAAAGCTTCTCTGCTGTTGAACTTCCCCAGCACCACCACCTGGATCTTTTGCTCCATACATGAATCCATATAATATTTTTCCTTTGGTTACTGTGTGAGATTTGTGCCAAGGTGCTGTGACAACACAGGGGAAGGTTTTAGCAAATAGCGCTGGAAAACAAGCCTGAGCTGTATCTCTGCTTTATTTCTGCCCTCACAAGGGGCTTTGTAGCTTTGCTTAATAATTCTACTCCTTAGCATGCAGCACTGGTGGGATGCAACCTTTATTACTAAATGAATGAAGAGCTGGTCTTGCTCAGGGCACAGACTCGACCCAGTCCTACATGAAACCCAAGGCTTGCTGCTGTTGCAGCTGTCCAGTTGTTTTATTAGCTCTGATCAGTGTTGGGCTACTCCTCAAATTTAATCATCTCTCTAAAGAGTCTTCCCCCCGGTAGCATCTTTGATAACGGAGAGGAGATTCTAAAAGCATCAGGAAATACCACCAAAATGCTTTCAAAAACTGGGGAAAAAAAAAGAAAAAACAAAAAAGGAGCAGCACCTTTGATAATGGAGGGGAAATTCTAAAAAACACCAGAAAATCAGAAAATGTCATCATAATGCTTTCAAAAACTGGGCAAAAAATGAGGGAAGGAAGAGGCAGGCTGCAGAGGAAGGGAAGAGAAAAGATGCTAAATGTTAGTTTTTAATCACTTTGTGTGTCTATTTATGATTTTAATCTGCTAACAGCAACGTTAAGCACAGCACAGGATTTGGTGGAGATTTCAGCACCAGCTGCACACTCTATTTTTTTTTTCCTGAGAAGAGAGAATTCCCCCCGAAATGGGATAGATTTTACTGAGCTTATGAGTTGAATTCTAAAATAAAGCAGATTTTTATTGTTCCTCAATGGCCATCAGTTGTCATCAAGGATATTTAGGTGGGAAATGGGTCTTTTAAAGGCTAAAAATTTCCTGTAGATTCCTCTTGTTAACGAAGCATCTTCTGATCTCTGAGGAGCAGAAATGGCCCTCGAGACAAAAGCCTCTTTCCAGCGTGAGCCTCCATGGCTGGCTGTGCACATCTCTGTACGAGCACAAGGCAAAGAGCATCACAGCCTCACACCAAGCTCCTCTGCTTTCTCATCCCACTTTGGAAAAGGAAATAGGAATTCTGCCCTCAGAACCTTGCTCCTTAAGTGGAAAAAAAAAAATATATATTTTTTTAACTTTATGGTTTTTTTTTAATACCAGTGACTTTTACACAGAGCAACAGTCCAGATGCTTTGTGCTTTTAATTAAGCAGTCATTGTTTCTCTCTCTCAAACATATATAAATATATGTATGTATTTAGTCCCTGAAACTTGATGTACAGGTAATAAAGTCCCTGTGTTGGAGCAGGTTCATCTGATAATAGCAACTTGTCTGATTATACCAAGATGATACTGGAAGAAGGAGGAGATTTGATTAACTGACTTGGAATGAAATCCGTAACACCTAGAAGCTTTCCTCTCTTCCAAATGGACCAAAAGCTTCATTAGAGAGCAGAAATCTTTGTGTTTTTTTTTTTTTCTGTTTTTAAATGATACATTTAAATTCAAGCCTACAAAATAAATGAGGACTACTAAATTTCTTTGCCAGAGAGAGATTCTATTATTTTGATTTTTAACATCTCGATATAGTATCTACGTGTGCACACTTCAGGCTCCCTGTCCTAAGTAGTTTGAGAGGTAATCTCAGCTCAGAGCATCCCAAGATCCAGCCTAATTCAACTGGATGCAGTGTTTGAAGGTATCTTTTCTTCCTCTGTCTGTGTGGGTCAGGAGTCCCTTGCTTCTACCATTCACATAAGGCTTTCACCTCAGCAAAATCCTCATTCCAGAGTGAATGTGCTCACGTTTCTTTGCAGCAGCAACAACAAAAATGAGTGGTTTTAGCTCTGTCTCTGTAGAAACAAGGATTTCATCCCTAGGTTTGCAGGGGCAGCTGCCCACTAGCTCCAGCAGTAACTTTTCTGCCTCTTTGTGCAGGGTGATGTGTCAGCAGGTGTTGGCAGAGCTGTCTGTAGTCCTCTGCTTGCCTGATGCTTGCTTTCTGCAGGAGCATTTTGTCTCGGCTTGGATTCCTTCTGACATTAGCAAAGTGAAGCTGGAAAATATCCTTCAGCCTTTCTCCCTTTGGCTCTGCCACATTCCCTTTTCCACCTCCCAGAAAAGAATCCAACTTCCCATTTAGGACCTATGCAGGACTTTCCCAGGCCCAGGCTGAGGAGGAATCTGAGTGTTCAGGAAGGCTTTTCCCAGGGCCACTTCAGTGTTCTCCAACCTTGTGATTCTCATGCTAGAAAATTCTTTTTGTTTGTTTTTTTTTTTTTTTTCCCAAAAAATATTTTTGGCACAATGCTAAATTTTTATTTAAAATAATTTTATTTGAAAAGAATGGCCTACATATTAAGGGATACTTTGCTTTAAACAAAACCCTACTCTAAGCTTTTATCACTGTAGAAATTTTACCACAAACATTTCAGTCAAAGCCTTCAAACACCTAAAATCCTGACCAGCAGCAAGCAACAAATTTCCCCTATAAAATGATTGCTAAAAGCTCAGCTCCTAAAAGAAAATTAAGTTAACAAATTAGGAAAACCCATATCAAAAACCAAACCAAAATGAACAAAACCCACCCTCAAAACCTTTAGTTTTAGTCTGTGGTGATGAAAAATAAATGGGAAATGTGTTGCTGGATCTGGTGGAAATGATTGTGCTGTTGAAGAGAAATCTTTAAATGCTTTATCAAACATCACAGTGATTTAAATCAGAAACAGTGATCTTATAATTGAAAAAAAAAAAGACTGGTAGAAGAAATTTGCAAGTCTGACATTTTACATTTGGGAGCTGTGTTAATCATTTCCTGATTCCTGACCTTGCTTAAATGCTGAATTCTCAAACAAATTCACCAAAATACTCAATTTTGCAGGGCCCATGCAAAGGCAAATATGAATTCCAAGTGTGTGCTGCAAAGGTAATTTCTTTGAGAGAATTGGATCATTGTGATAAAAATAAACCATTTACTGCAGGAAAATTGTTGTTGCTCCAAAAAGGAGAGGAGGGGGAAAAAAAAGTATTTGCTTGAGCAAAAGTTATTTTCTGTTACATCATGTCATGGCTTCAATTCTGAGTCTTTCTGGGCTGCTTTGCAAATATTTTTGCTCCCTTCTGTTAGATTTAGTGGGGCCATATAGATTTGCAGCCATATATGCATATCTATCTATCTATCTATCTATCTATCTATCTATCTATCTATCTATCTATATCTCCCTTGCAGTATGTTCCAGGGCCTTATTCTATAGCTTCTGAATATGCTTTGTATAAATTAAAGATGGGAATCTGCTTTCAAGAAATTTAAATCCATAAATATGCTTTCAATGCACCTCCAAATAAGCTTCCAATAAATTAAACCTCTAAATATGCTTCTAATAAATTAAACCTACAAATAAGCTTCCAATGAATTAAACCCACAAATAAGCTTCCAATAAGTGAAATCTGGGAATAAGCTTCCAATAAGTGAAATCTGGGGAGAGGCTTCCAATAAGTGAAATCTGGGAATAGGCTTCCAATAAGTGAACTCTGGGAATAGGCTTTCAATAAATTCAACCTTCTCAATATACTTTCAGCCATAAATTATATTTCCCACCTAAGTAAGCCCTGAAATGGGTTTTGTTTAATAGAAAATCAGCCATGAACTACTTGATCTGCCTAAATGTGTTTGGGTACTGTTGAAGCCCCACTCTGAATGGGAAGGACCACGGCCACGCTGTACCAGACAAACCTTTTTTCCTTTGTGAACCCGGGGAGCTAAGTTTGTCTCAGCTGCTGCAAAGCTGTGCTTGTTGAAGGAGGCAGGGCTGTGGCTGTGGGAGGGTTAAAGCCCCTTTTGCATTTGAGTTAATCCATATGCTAATCTATTTTAAATACCCCTGCATAACTCCCAGAGTATTTTTAGCGGCGCCGCTTGTCGTGCCAGTTGCCGGTTATTTTTTTGATGACACAACAAAATGGGGCAGAAGAGAGTTTTCAGGTTGAATTTTGGCCTCTAACTTCACAAAAGGGCAAAAATTCCACCCCACGTCCCCCTCTCCCCCTTTGCCCACCTTGACCAAGGGTATTTTTGATTCGAATGGTCTCTACCTGCCCTCTGCAATCAGCCAATTACCGTAAGCGGCGCAGTGGGCTGGAGGTGTTAGCGCTGAGAAGGTTCCTGTTGTCCCCGGGGTGAGGGATTGTTTTGCAATGATCACCCGTCCTGATTTGAAGATTGCATGACAAGACACTATTAAAGGGAGGGCAAGGAATTCAATTTCTGGATGTCATTTTTGCCTGGCCTGCTTTTGAAAATAGGTCACTGTGTGCTCTCTGGATTTGTATATTATAGCAGCACCTTGCTAGCGTCGTTGCAGCGAAGGGTCTGGTCACGTTTTCGTTATAAACCTCTATTTTCAGGGGGTTATAGACTGTAACTTGGCCATGGAAAGGAGCTTCTGTTTAAATGGTGGCATGCAGGGTCTCTCCTAAGGAGCATGTTTTCCTACCCTGCACATCTCAACAGATCCATGCTCAGCCATTTCTGCAGGCAAGGGGAGGGGGAAATGAAAATGTATTTCCAGCTGACGTTGGTAGTAGATTCCTTAAGACAAAGCTACCCTGCTCTGGTTTATCTTTTAATTAAAGCTGATATCTCAGGGAGCTGGATTCCTCCTGCAAGCCTTCATAAGAACCAAAGTCTAGGTTATAAGCATTGACTGGGCATGTATACTTTAATTATGCAAATCCCCAGCCATAAACAGCCTTATCTAAAGGAAGGATTTCCCAGGGTCAAAACCTGGCTGTTTGAAAAGGTTGGTAAATAAATCATAAGGATTTGAATGTCAAGTTTATGTTTATGTGCTTGTTTACAGCATTTCCTTTCTTTTTCTTTATTTTTTTTCCTTCTCCTCCCCCCATAACCTGGAATTGAGTCAGCAGCACTCGGTGGCCTGGTATTTGAAATTGTGGGGAGATTCTGAACCAGCACAGCTGGGCAAATGTATGTGTTTAACACCAGTTAAATGCTTCCACCTAGACATTAAATAATCCAAACCCAAGCTCTACACTACTCCTAAGGGTAGAGTTTAGCAGAAGAGCTGTGGAGGAGAATTTCATCACCTACCAAAAGCTTCCTAACACATTGCTTTTGGTTTTCAAGAGGATCAGGAGCAGCCAGGCAGCAACAGAGGGGGGAAAAAAAGGGGGGCAACTTCTCCACCAAAGATAATCAGATAGGTTTCTTGTAACATGAAAGGGTTGCCTGAAGAGTTGCTGATGTCAGGGACTTTGGGGTTAATGCTGCGTTACTTCATTTTTGAAGCCACCCTCGTTGAGCTTGTTTGTTGTGGGGGTTTCATCACACCCAGTCGTGTGTTGGAGGCTGCTGCAGCCCCCCATGGGCTGAAACCTTCTGATGCTTGAACATGAAGTTTCCAGGTAACTTTTGGAAGGGAGAGGAAGAGGAAGGATGATGGTCCTGGGAGTGTTCCTCTGTGACCATGTTGTCAGGCTCAGTGCAGCAAAAAAGCAAAAGATGGCTAAAAATCCACTGCCACAGCCATGTGTTGGAGGCTGCTGCAGTACCCCATGGGCTGAAACTTTCTGATGGTTGAATATCAAATTTCCAGGCATTTTTTTGGGAGATGCAGAGGGTGTTCCTGGCCAGCTTCACTTTCTGTGACCATATTGGGTGGCTCAGTGCAGCACCAAAGAAAAAAGATAAATAAAAATGCACTGCCCAAAAGGAAGAGATGGACAGAACTCCACTGCCTAGGAGTGTCTCTTATTTTGGATGGATAAAAATAATAATACCTCTAGGGATCTTTACCTCAAAATACCAACCAGTAAAAAAAAATCCTCCCCCCTGCCCCACCCCAAGCCCCTGCAAAGCCAACACTTTGCTCCTTAAATAAGTTTGGGCTTAATATTATTAGAAGTGAAACCTAGATGACAGAGGCAAATGAAAACCGTATCATTTGGTAATCTTAGTTTAGCCATAATTGTGGCAATAAAACAGTGGAAAGAATAATTGTGGAACATATGTTTGAGAGTGACATTATCTAGGTGTCTTCCCTCTTTTT
>VXBD01002076.1:80907-180223 GCA_013399975.1 Indicator maculatus | reverse complement strand
TCTAATGGTATGGTGCTGCTGTCCTATTTGTCCCCCCCTCCCTTTCCCATCTCCCTCTCTCCCTCCCCTCCCTCCCTCCCTCCCCATGCATTGGAATGACAAACCTGCGAGCCCGGAGTTAATGCTGATTGCGGCAGCTGCTTACACACCGAGTCACCATGGCAACTGGCCACGTTGCCACGCAACCATATCCTTTTAGGGACAGGGAAAATGCCCAAAGGCTTACTAAAAATACATTGAAAACGGGAGGGGGGGGGAAAGGGGGAAAAAATAAATAAAAAAGTCTTCCACTTTTTACTATTTTTAATGGGTAGGAGGTGTTGTGCTAACGCCTGGACGTGCAAGTGAAAAAAAAAACCCCAACCCTGACCTTTCCAAAATTGCTTGGAATCTGGAGCTTTATTGACAAAGATGACTTCTGATCGATTGGAAAACTGGTAGCTAAGGTGCAGCAGCTCCCTGGCAAGCCTGCAAGCTGCAGTGCCCAACCCATTGCTATTCCAGCGGGGTTGAAGGTCAGCCACGAGCCATCAATGCCGTATCGATCAGCCCGGCTGAAAAATGCCCCTGCCGAAAGCTCCTCGGGCCCCAGCCTCCAGCCAGTCCTCCACAGTGAGCCATCCTCCCAGCAAAAAGTGACATCACTTCACTCTGCTCAGCTGCTTCTGCTGTTTGGCTATAAATAGTGAGATTAAAAAAAAAAAAAAAAGAAAGAAAAATGAAGGCTGCTTTTGGAGAATTTCAGCAACCAATCTTCTGATCAGCAGCAGACGAGACAGGCTGGGGAGGGCTTTCTGTTGTTGTTGTTGCTGTTGCCTTTACTTATTTATTTTTTATTTATATCCTGCTAACATTGCACTGATTTTTTTTTTTCCCCTGCTACTTGGAGCTTGACCCTGAATAACCAAAACATTTTACTGAATGATAGAATTGTTTGGGTTGGAAAGGACCTCTAAGACCGTCAAGTCGAATTAGACACTGTTGGCCATTAAAACATCTCTTGAAGTGCTGTAACTACCCTGGGTTTGGATGTCTCCAGGGATGGTGATGATGATTCTTGCATGATATTTGTGGCTTTATTCAGGATTGTCCTGGGATGGGTATTTAATTCTTCGTTCATCGCTCCTCTAGCTGTTAGGAGAGAGGGATGGAAGGAGGCGAAAGAGTTGGTTGAGCTAGGAGACATGCAGGCCTGGTGTTTTGCTGATGGGGCACGTTTGCTGAGCTCAGCAACACCCTTACCTGCTGAAACCCCCTGTGCCAGGCTCCCCTGTGCCTAGCTCCCTTGTGCCCCCTGAATTAAACACACCATGCACTGGTGTTCCAGCTATACCAGGGCAAAAGTAGGCAGAGTATTGAAGGAGGCAATTAGAAAAGCAAACAAAAGAGCTGCTAATAAGCACATTTCTTATTTTTCCTTGATTCCAATTTTGCTGCTCTGTTTCTTAATTAACCCTCTAAGATAGCTGATGAGAGGAAAAACCTCATCTGCCTGCTCTGTAAATAATCCCTTGCTTGATAGCATCTCCTGCTAGAAACAGGAGCATTGAAACCTGCAAACCCACATAACAAAGTATTGAAACTGTCCAGATAAAAATGTGCATCATGGGGGCTGAAAGGCACCTCTGGAGGTCATCTAGTCCAACCCCTCTGCTATAGCAGAGTCACCCAGAGCAGCTTGCCCAGGCTGATTCTGCAAATTTAATGAAGTTTTGGAGAGCATGGCAGTTCTCTGGGGGAAAAGGAGAGGAAAATAAGCCTGTAAACCTGAGATCCAGGTGGAGAGGTGCATGTCCTCTGCAGCCTCCATCCTCAGGTAGCCATCATTTTGAGTTTCTGCTGCTCCCTGTGCCTTTGTCTTCTTTGGGTTGCATTCCCAATGGGAAATGAGCAAGAGGAAAGTCTCAGAGACTCCATGTTCCTTGCTCTGCTCTCAGCCCTCTAGAGCATGAGCCTGAGCTCAGCATCACATAGGATCAAGGCACAACGGTCCCCAGCTCCCTATCCTTGTTGGTTTGAACAGGAAGCAGAAACCACTTGGCAACAGCAAAGATGAAAGTGTCTGGTTTGGTTATTTTCAGTAAAGAACTAGAAATAGAAAGCAGGTGGGGAAGAGGAAGCAGCAGGTGCTTCTCTGTGTGCAGTGCTGGTTGTGGTGCAGTGAGCATGGCAAAGTGAAACACTATGGCTTGTGTCCTGTGAGGGATGAGAGAAGAGGACTAAAATAACTTTATGGTGGCCTCAAAATATGCATCTGTCCCTTAGGCATGGAAGTGTCAGTGAATTGAAGAATGTGTGTGAAGTTATTGCTGTAGGGGGCTTTAAAGTGCTATTGTTTTCTACAGAAACTCCTCTGGAAATGCTCCTGAGTGTGAAATTTGGTCTCTGCTCTAGGGATGGAGAGCAACAAGGGTTGTGTGCTTGAGTATCTTTGAGTTTCTGGGTGCATGTGACTTATGGTGTGGGTGAACACTGGTCATTGGTTGCTCTTTGGGACAGAGAGGGCAAGTGGCTCAGGGAACAATTTCCCAGAACCCATGTGCAAGACCTTTGGGGTAACATTGGTGGGCTCTGTGTTATCCTCTCCCTCTCTGGCAGGACAGGCAAATCCATAACTCTGTGAAGGAAAGGTCTGAAAAAGTGAGTCCTAAAGCACCATGGCAGCATTTGGAAGGCCAAGAGATTTCTCTGTATTTTGTGTCCTCCTGGGCTCCTCTGTAAGGTATTGATTTTTTAGGGGGGTTTCTTCTTGCCACTCCAGTAACCAAACATTGAGGATTTCATCTCCTGGCTGAATAGGAACAGGGTGTGCAGAGACACATGTGGGGACAACAGCCAACACCATGTTTTGCAAGGCTGTTTAGTAGTGCAGCTACAACCAGAGCAGCCACATTACCATTAGGTAGCTTTTAGGATCTTACAAGTTAAACAATTCTTATCTAAGGAGGAATTTATTTTTTTGAATGAGGTGAAGCCTTTCACAGAATCACAGAATGGTAGGGGTTGGAAGGGACCCCTGAAGATCAAGCCCAACCCTCCTGCCAGAGCAGGATCACTTAAACTGAATCACATAGGAACCTGTCCAGGCAGGCATTGAAAATCTCTAGAGATGGAGACTGCATCACCTCTCTGAGCACCCTGTTCCAGTGTTCTGCCACCCTCCAAGTAAAGAAGTTCCTTCTCATGTTTAGATGAAACTTCCTATGCTCAAGTTTATGCCCATTAACTCCTGTCCTGTCACTGGGGACCACTGAGAAGAGTCTTGTCCCTTCTTTCTGACACCTGTCCCTTAGTTGTCATTCTCTTTATCATTCTTGATCATTATCTTTATCATTCTTTAATCACTGTCCTTACCAACCTTTATCATTCCATCATTATCTAAGTTTGTGTCAAAGTATCTCAGGGCACAAACCCCAGAGGAAAGGCAACTTAAAACAGAAAATAAGTCGTAAAAAAAAGAATTAAAAAAAAAAAAAAAAAAGGAGGGCTTTCATGCCACTGAACCATTAAATCTCCTGAGTAATGTAGGGAAGAGCTGGATCATGGATAGATTGCTCTCTACCCAGGATGCAGCCTTGCCTGCAAGGTTCTGAATAAAGAGACACACCTGCTAGCTAGCTGATAACACTCTGGGGTCATCTCATTGAGGAAACTGTCAGCTAGGAGGTATTTAAATAAAGCCACAGATGAATTCCTGACCTGCACGACTGAGATTTAAAGAGGAGGAGGAAAAAGAAAAAACTCCAGAGAAAGGGAAAGGTGCTAAAGCCAAGAGAGGCCGCAGACAAATGCACATTCCTTTGTACGGCGACAAAACTTCTCCCTGTAAAGCAGTGGGATGGGGGAAGAATGGGTTGCTCTGAGCTGGTTCAGCTGCACATCTGGCCACCAGCCAAGGCAGTCGTGTGCCATGCTTGTTTGCCTACTAGTGCTGCTTAGATTGGCAAATGCCCATGCAGTTTGAAGAGGGCAGGCGCAGGGCTGGCCGGCTGCCAGCGGAGCGTGCGGGACTGATGCCACTGCTGGACGCCCAGAGCCTGGTAGCAAAAGGGGAATACAAAGGCATTCAATAATCTGAATGTCCCTTTGCTTCCAGAGAGTGGTGCCAGGCAGCATTTAATGAGAGATTGCTTTGTTACAAAGTCCTCGACATCAAGTGGGCTGGTGAGCTCATTAACCTGACTGCAGCAAATAAAAAAGGCCCACTCAGAAGACTCCCATGATAGCCTACTCAATAGGCTGAGAGTCCTTTTGCTTCCTTTATGGTGATCCATTAGCCAGCAGCAGTGTAAACACCATAAAGCAAGCCAGTTTGCTGATTGTTCAACTAAAGTCTGTTTTCCCGTGGGGATTATGCCACCAGTTGATGCAAAGCCTCCCCCTTCACCCTCTTCCCCTCTCCCCCTCTTTGTTATCTGTTCCATAATGACCTTCTATGCAAGGAAGGTGCTTGCCATATTTCTGAGCTGCACAACTGCAGCTCAGGAAACCACTGAGAAGTCTGAAGGGTGAAAGGCAATGACGTGGGGCAAGGCAGAAAACAAACCTTAGTGGTGCCAGTGGGAATACCAAAACATCCTGATGGCTGTGTTTGTAGGACTTCAGCTAGAACTCTGGGTAATGGCATCTGCCTTTTCTGTGCTGCCTTTCTTCCTCTTAACACAGGGCTCTGCATCCAGAGGAGAAGCAGCTTGTGTTGCCTGGCTTGGTTGTCAGTGTGTTCCATCAATGATATTTACCCTCAGTATCAGGGGTCAGGGCTGGGCTGGCCTGGCCAGCAGATGAGTGCCCGAGGCTCTCCAGAATCTCTCTGCCTTCCCATAGGGAAGAAGGGAGAGAGGCTGATGGGGTAGGAAAGAAATTAACCCAGCTGGGATGGAAAGAACAATGCTGTGGAATAGAGACCCAACCCCTGATGGCAATGAGGGCACCATTGGCACCACTGCTGCTGGGAGCAGGCACTGGGAAAGCCCCAGACTGGAATCCACGGCAGATGAGAACTGGATTCAGGAACACAGGGATCAGGATGGAAGGCAGAAGGGACAGAGTCCTCCTGGGGCAGCAACCAGGGAAGAGACTTGACCCTGGGGATCCCTCAGCTCTCTCCTGAAGATGCCATCCATGGCCTGCAAGCCCTTGGTGGGCACTTGAGGGTCACCTGTCCTGTCCTCTCTTCCCCACAGCTACCACCTCTGCCTTGCTGCCCCGAAGGTGTGGCACAAGCTGTGGCAGTGCCCTTGGTGTGCAGAGGAGCAAGTCTCAGGCAGTGACTTTGTGCAGCTCAGGCCTTGGCAGGAGCTGTCCCCATCAGCTTCTGCCTGCTAGCAGCAGCTCCTGGCTGAGCAAAGCTGCCCTGAACTTCAGAAAGTGCCCCAGTGAACAGAGACTGAGCTGGGAAGGGACAGCAGTCAGCCGAAGTGGGTCTGGGCTGGCTCCCAGCAGGAAAGAAACACAACAGAGGAATGCAGAAGCAATGCAAAGCACCCAGCAAACAATGAGGAAAAGAGCTAAGCCAGGTCACTGATTCTTAATTTTTTTGGCAGGCAGATGAGCAGCATGGATCCAGTGTGTGCTGGTAGTGATGGGTTTTGGTTGCTCAGTTAAGTTCTTATTACTCAAGTCTCTATCTGGCACAGAAATAAAATTAAAAATCCCATTAGGCAGTAATTAATACCCTTTTCAGAAGAATTACATACTAGTTATAGACCTAAGATGCATTCTGGTCTCGATAATAAGATTGGTTTTAATTCTTTAACAAATTGTAGAATTCTTTAATGATTTTCAAGGTGCTGTCACCAATCAGATCCCATTACAGGACCAATTTGAAGTCCCTCAGTGGTAGTTATAGCAGCACTGTTAATATGTGAAATTGTGGGGGGAAAAAAAATAGTAAAGGAAATAATTAGCCTCCTTCTTCCTATCTTGATATAATAGTCTGAGTTGTATTTTGTCTGCAATGCTTAGAGAGAGCTTCCTATTTGTAATTAAAACATATTTTTAGTCTTTCTTTTCACACGTTGGTTTCCACCCTTGCAGTCAGCAAAATGCAGCTGAAGTGGTGCAATAAATCTGCAGTGGGATACTGCAGTAGATCAGGTCCAGCTTCTTCCAAGCCCTTCAGAAATGGTGCAAGAGAAGTAAGGGAAATGTTCTTAAATGGTTTTTGGATGGTTTGTGCTCTTAGTATTCAGAAGGAGGTTGGACATCAGGAAGGAAGTTCTGCACAATGAGAGTGGTGAAATACTGGAAGAGGTTGCTCAAGCATATCAGGGATATGGTTGAGGCCCTGTCCCTAGAAACATTCAAGATCAGACTTCTTGTGGCCCTGGGTGGCCTCATCCAGTTGGAGGTTTCCCAGCTGATTGCAGGGGGGTTGGACAAGATGATCTTGGAGGGTCCCTTCCGACCTGATGCAATCTGTGGATCTGTGAGGTGGGGGTTGACTTTGTCTCCCTAGTATCAGGTGATAGAAGGAGAGGAAATGGCCTGGAATTGTGCCAGGGGAGGGTTAGGTTGGAGGTGAGGAAATATTTCCTTGCTGCAAGGGTGGTCAGGGATTGGAACAGGCTGCCCAGGGAGGTGGTGGAGTCCCCATCCCTGGAGGTGCTCAAGAAACCTGTGGCCATGGCACTTGGGGCCATGGTTTAGTGGCCCTGGTGGTCTTGGGTAGACTGTTGGACTGGATGATCTTAGAGGTCTTTTCCAATCAAAACAATTCTCTCATTCTCTGAAAGAAAGCTGGCACCATGGGGGTGCTTTGCTACACAACTTCACAGAGCCACAGCTCCAGGAGGTTGCTGTGTTCCTGGCACTTCCCAGTGAGGTTCCCTCTGCAGCAGCAAGGTCTTGACACTCATGGAAAGGTCGCTGGATGCAGGCAGAGCTTGCACCTTGTCACTGCAGCACCAAACACTCTCATGTGGAGTTTTTATTTGAATCATGCAATGCCTGATCCTCCAGCAGTCCTTGAACTGCAGCCTCCTGGGGAGAGGACATTGCAGGTGATTTAACCTGACAGTGTGCTAGGATGAAAATCACTGCCTCTGCAAGCACTCCCAGGCATGCCTGCAGCACAGTGCTGGAAAAGAACAAAAGGAGCAGAAATGTTGGAGGCTCAGGGCCACCCTGGTAATTTCCTGCCATTGTCTTTCCCCAACACCTTGGGTAGGAAACAACATTCCTACAGATGGGAGCAGGGAGATTTGGGGAGAAATGCTGACAGTGCTTTTCCTGAGAGAGTTTGGACCAAATGATCATGGAATCATAGAATGGCTTGAATAGGAAGGGATTTAAAGACCATCTAGTTCCAAACCCCCTGCCATGAGCAGGGACACCTCCCACTCAAGCAGGTTGCTCAAAGCCTCATCCAGCCTGGTCTTAAACACTTCCAGGGGTGAGGTGTTCACAACTTCTCTGGGCAGCTTTTTTCAGTGTCTCAGCACCCTCATAGCAAAAAACTTCTTCCTAATGTTCAATCTAAATCTGTCCTTGAGGTTCATTCCAACCTGGTGTTCAATGATTCTATGATTCAAAGCACTTTGAGCTGAACGAAAACACTGCCCCACTGCATGCTGTCAGAACTGCCAGGATGAACCTGGGGACTCCAGATACCACCCAGCTGTCCCTGTCTGACCATTTGAATTTCCCTTGTGTGTTGTGGTGAGACACTGGAGCAGGTTGCCCAGGGAGGTCATGGATACCCCCTTCAGAGTTCAAGGCCGGGTTGGATGAGACCTTGAACAACCTGGGCTGGGGGCTGGAACTGGGTGAGCTTTAAGGTCCCTTCCAACTTAAACCAATCTATGAATCTTCCAACACTTGAGCCAACACCAAGGCATCATGGAGGAAGAAAGAAAGGAGCACACCATGCTTGCAAGAGAGCCTCAGGGACACAGCTTCTGAGAGGCAAATAGTGGCTGCAGTCCTTCTCTTTTCCTTTTTTTTTTTTTTTTTTTTGAGTAGTCAGTGATATTTTTTATTATTCTACGGTGATCTGAAGGATCAGGTGAGCTGAGAAGTTATTTAATATACACAGCACCTGTCTTGGTGGTTCATTTCCAGACAGAGAAGTTTTAAATAATTTTTTTTCTTTATTTTATATAAGTTTGCTTAAGATAATTAAGCTTTGGGGTAGTGTAGGACAATATTCTGCTAGAAGAGAGATTTATTTATTTAATTTTATTTTCCTCTTGCATTTTCCATCCAGCAAGGTGAGCATTAGACATTTCTCTTTGCACAGGATAAAATTCTGTCTGCAGCTGTGGCTGGTGGAGGAGCCTGAATGTAGATGAGCAATGTTTGGTCAATTTTAAGTAGGCACTAGCAGAGAATCTTTCAAAACATAAACCAAATAGGTGATGTTCATCTTTCTCTTCAAATATTGTGCTCTGTCTTTAAAAAGGGGGCAGAAAAATCCTAGAATTATTTTAGTTGAAAGACCTCTGAAGTCATCAAGTCCAACCATCAATTCAACATCAGCACATCTCAGAGTGCCACATCCACACATTTCTCAAACATGAGAAACAGGTCACAGGAGAAGCCTAATTTTGACCTTCCAAATGCCATTTATGGAAGAAAAAGTATTAAAACTCCTGTCATGCCCTAGGATAATTTCCTCATAGGTCTACATGAAATATGGAGTCAGGAAGGTCACTCACCCAACATGTGCCAACGTAGCCCCAAAATCTGCATTTTCCTATCTTCTGTGCCTGTGGAATAGAAAAAACCCAAATCTTCACTGATGTGGCCTCATTTTTTTTGTCTTTTAGCTTTAGCTGGCAAAGAGAAACAGACCTGGTGTGACTGCAGCTTCTTTCAAAGCTTCTGAGAGCAGAGGGATACTGACTACGCTGTCATGAGCAGGTACAGTGGGACACTACCTTGGAGAACCAAGGGATTTTTCATATCTAAGAGAACTGTTTGCCTAATATTAGTTTTGGGATTGCTTTTGGTGTCTCTTAAGCATCATGCAAGGTTCTGCAGCCTTTTGAATCTGGCCTGATGGCACTGGTGAGTGGTTGGAGATGCTCTTTCATCTTCTGTTTGGCACACACGTCTGTGTTTCATCTTCTGTCTGCATGTCTTGTTTGGATGTCACGTTCCTCCATGCTGGGAAAACACATTACTGAGAACTGCTGGAAACACCAAGTTCCCTCCTCAGATAGGTCATTCTTGGCCTGTTTGAATTCCTGTCATCTGCAAGGGCAAGACCAGCTGCCAATGTGCTCTTTGAAGTCCTAAAGCTTCTTCGTAGCCTTAGAAGTCATCTCAAAAGGGCCTAGAAAGTGACAATATTCAGATAATTATTTTCCCACATCTGGAGATAACAGGCAAGGCAGGCAGAGAAGGCAATTTCTGCCTGGAAAATGTTGTTTGCCTCCCTTTCCCTAACATCCTTAGATGACAGCAAGCCAGGTATTGATCAAACAATCAGGGCCCACACCAATATTGCTAATAGCAGTGACGCCAATACCATTGGAATAAAGAATTCCCATCCAATTCTGCTTCCACATCTGAGTAGCAGGAACGAGGTTATTGTGGTCCTCCTCCTAAAACAAAGATTGTGGTGAAGTGAATTTGGTTCTGAATTTCTTTGTCATTTGGATGAAACTTCCCTTGCCTGCAATCAAGACCAGGTGTGGTCCTCTGCTGTTGATGTAGCAGTTAAAGAAACAGAGATTTCTCCAAAGCTGGTGTACAAAATATCTTTCCCCCTCTTTCTCTCTTTCTTTCCCCCTCTTTCTCTTTCTTTCCCCCTCTTTCTCTTTCTTTCCCCCTCTTTCTCTTTCTTTCCCCCTCTTTCTCTTTCTTTCCCCCTCTTTCTCTCTCTCTTCCCCCTCTTTCTCTCTCTCTTCCCCCTCTTTCTCTCTCTCTTCCCCCTCTTTCTCTCTTTCTTTCCCTCTCTTTTTCTCTTTCTTTCCCTCTCTTTTTCTCTTTCTTTCCCTCTCTCTTTCTTTCCCCTCTTTCTCTCTTTCTCTCCCCCTCTTTCTTTCCCCCTCTTTCTTTCCCCCTCTTTCTTTCCCCCTCTTTCTTTCCCCCTCTTTCTTTCCCCCTCTTTCTTTCCCCCTCTTTCTTTCCCCCTCTTTCTTTCCCCCTCTTTCTTTCCCCCTCTTTCTTTCCCCCTCTTTCTTTCTCTTTTTCTTCTTCCCCTTCCCACTGGGCCATCACCTCTATCTGCTACAATCACACCTCCTCCTTTGACCAGGTGGGAAAAGGGATTTTACTGTCCCCAAACTACTCTGTTCCCTGATTGCCATCCAAGTTGGAGGATGCTGGTTGCCTGGGCAACAGAAAGGGGGTTGCTGTGGAAACCCAACATCACTGACCACTGGGTTTCCCTGCTGCTGGGTGTGGAGAAGGGGACTCTCCATATCCCCCTGTGCTAGAGAGTGACAGGAGGTGGCTTTGCCACCAGTGCTGTCCATAAAGTTGCAATCCAGCACTGGTAGCTTTTAATTTCACTTGTTTAAGACTCCTCTGCTGTTGACTTTTGGAGAGGAAAGAAGTTGGTGGTAAGGTGGAGTTTGGTGGTAAGGTGGAGTTTGGTCTTTTCTCCCTAGCGTCAGGGAGATAGAATGAGATTAAATGGCCTGAAATTGTGCCAGGTTTAGGATGGAGATTGGGAAAAATTTCTGTGCTGACCAATCCAGGTCAGGGATTGGAACAGGCTGCCCAGGGAGGTGGTGGAGTCCCCATCCCTGGAGATGTTCAAGAAAGGTGTGGCCATGGTGCTTGGGGCCATGGTTTAGTGGCCCTGGAGGTATTGGGTTGAAGGTTGGAGTTGATGATCTTAGATCCTCCCAGGGTGTCTGATTTCCCATGCCCCATCCCTGAGTGTTTTGCAGTGAGTGTTTTGCAGTGAGTGTTGCCATTGCTTTCCAATTGATGTACCTGTGTGTTCTGTTGGCTTCATAATGAAAATATGTTGTCAGGAGAAGCAATAGCTGCTTGCAGCATCCATTAACTCCTTGTTCCTAAGATGCATGCCAAGAAGAAATGGCACTGGGTGTGTTTAAGCCTGGTTCTACATTTTGGGGTGAAAGGGGTTAAGAAACAGCTGCAATCGAACGTTGTAAATTCCTCAATGGCTTCTGCTGGGTTTGGAAGTAGAGGGAGAATAGTGCAAGTGGATAGTTTTTATTTCTCTTTTAAGTAATAAAGTGAAAAAATTCCACTACTGTGGCTCATATTCACCTTGAGGAAATAATGATACTCATAGAACCATAGAATGGTTTGGGTTGGAAGGGACCCCAAAGATCATCCAGTTCCAACCCCCCAGCATGGGCAGGGGCATTAGCCCAGGTTGCTCAAGACCTCATCCAGCCTGGCCTTGAAGACCTCCAGGGAGGGGGATCTATGACCTTCCTGGGCAACCTATTCTTTTGTTATCACAGGAAGCCTTTCCTTATCTGTAACTAATCAAAATCAGCGAAGCTGTGATGAAACCTAGAGAGCCACAGGCTGAGAAATCGTGCTCAGCTTCTTCTCAGACAAACAAAGGCATACAATTCCCTCTTTGGCTCCACAGAGGCAGATGCTCTACCTCCTTACCTGCTCCATTTGTTTTAATGAGGTGTTCACAGCAAAGCCTAAATGGTCCCATTTAGACACAGCAGTGTTTTAAGAGTAGCACTTAAGGAAATTAAATGTGTAATCGGAGTTAACGTGGATGCTGGATGACTGTTGTCAAATAAAGTTAAAATGGACTAAGGAAAAACTCTCCATACTGCCTCTGAGGAAGGTGGGTTGTGAGTTGTGAAAAGGGCTTGCAAGAAAGCTGGGGAGGGACTTTTTACTAAAGGTTTGTTGTGTGATAGGTTGTGGGAGAACGGATGGAAGCTTGAGGAGAAGAGATTTAGACTGGAGAGTAGGAAGAAATTCTTGATAGTGAGGATGGTGAGACACTGGAACAGGTTGTCCAGGGAGGCTGTGGATGCCTCTTCCCTTTAATTATTCAAAGCCAAGTTAGATGAGCCCTTGAGCAGCCTGGAGGTTGTAGTGAGGCAGGTGTTGGCCTCTTGTCCCAAGTAAACCATGACAGGACAAGAGGAAGCAGCCTCAAGCTGCACTGGGGTAGGTTTAAGTTGGACATTAGGAAGAATTTCTTTATTTAAAGAGCGGTCAGGTGTTTCCAAGGAAATTCCTTCATTAACCCAGTGCTGTGCTCTGTTGCCCTGCTTGGCCTCCTCCTTCCACATCCTTCAGAGGCAGGAACCAACCTGTGTTCATTTCAGGTGCGTTCCTCTCCCAGAGTCCTTCTGCTCTTTGCGCTGCACTGCTCAGGTTTCCCAATTTGTTTTCAAATAGCTTGTGGGTATGGCTTCTTCCTTCTTCCCTGGGGATACCATTCCACAACCTAATGGCTCTCCAAATGAGAATTTTCCCTCCATCCCAGGTGTAAGACACTGTTTATAAAGCACTGGATTCAGGCAGTAATGTGTAGGCTGCAGATGTTTTGTGTGGGGACATTTATGTGAAGTGCTTCCATTGAAAAAAAAAATGAGGTGAAACCCCCCCAAAAAACCCCACCCCAAACCTTATTAAGGTTGAATTTACAATACAGGATCTGTAAACATGCTTTTATTTTGCAGTTTCACTACAATATTAGCAACACACCCAACTGTAACACTGTGGAAAAAGTAATTACCAACAATTGTAATTTTTTTTTTCTCCCCCCAAAGCTTAGGATCATAGCAAATTAATTACAATTCTTTGGACAAAAGAAGGAATTTCACAACAAGTTGTTACAAAATCTGTGTGTGATATGTTTCAACCTTTTTAAATGTGATTTTTGGGTTGTTTTTCTTTTTTCTTTGGGGGGGGGGAGGGGAGGAATCTTTATTTCTGCATTTTTAATACTCCAGCAGTTGAGATCTATTGAGCCCATAGAATAAATCACTGGTTTTCATTCAGGGAGTCTTGTGAAAACAAAGCACTGCCTTTATTCACCTAAAAAATAATAATAATAATAACAACAAAAATATATAAAAATCATAATTGCAACATACATAAAACCTGTCAAAGCCCCAATTTCCAATATTCTAATGACTATCAAAAAAAAAAGAAAAAATAAAAAAGAAAAGGAGTCCAGTGTTTCTGACTTTGACAAATTGCAAATGAGGTTTTATTCATTAAGAGGGCCTGCTAATGTTTATTTAAATGCAATTTACTGTTGCATTATTGATTAGCCACTGCGAAAAATTATCTCGCAAGGAGCACGTGGAGCAAGAAGATTTCAGGTTGAGAGAGGATTTATCTAGGGAAAGGGCCTGTAGGCTTGATTCAGGCCCCAGGACATGAGGGTTTTAATTTATCTGGAAAGAAAGGGTCTGGTGGAAGGTTTGCTTTGTTTGCATTTAGACAGCAGATGAAAGGGGGTTTTTGATGTTGAGCTGGGAGAAAATGGCTGCCACTCTTGTTATTCACCCAGAGAATTGAGCAAAAGGAAAAATCTATTATAGGGGGCAAGATAAAAAAAAAAAAATTCCTTCCCCCAACCCAACCTTCCCCCCATCCTCCCCTCCTCCCCCCCAGCATATGCAGCATCAGCTATATGTAGGTTATTATTCTCTGAAGGAGAAATAGGGAAGGAAATGTTGCTTGTTATCTAAAATCTCTTTAAAGAACATCATAATGAATCCGTCTTGGGCTTAGCACTGAGCCTCTCACTTCTTCTTTTGGTGCCATCCAGCCGCAGGGAGTTTGTTGAGGCTGACCCTGGAGCACAGATTAAATCTGGGCCTCTATCTTTTAATGGAACCTGGATGTTTCCAGTGTTTCTCCAACCTAAAGACTTCCTGGCAATGGCTCATGGATCTAACTGGTAACAGCTGGAAGTGCCAGAGAGTGATATGGAGCCTCTTTGGCTTCTGCATTAAGGAAGGAGGCATCTGTGGTGCTTCCTTGGTTTAGCACTGCTTTGGTCTGCAAGAATCAAGTAGCTGTGAAAAACTGGAGTGTGGATCCTATCCTGCTGCATGATCAGAGAACCCCAGCATGGTGGGGGTCAAAAAGGACCTCTGGAGATCATCCAGTCCAATCTCCCTGCTAAGGCCTCTTGCCCAGGAGCACAATGCCCAGGGAGGTTGGAAGCTCTCCAGAGGAGACTTCACAACCACTTTGGGCAGCCTGCTCCAGGCCTCCAGCATCCTCACGCTAAAGAAGTTTCTCTTCCTGTTCAGATGGAGCCTCCTGGATTCCAGTTTGTTCTCCTTGTCCCTTGTCCTGTCCCTGGGCACCACTGACAAGAGCCCAGCCACATCTTCTGCCCCCCACCCTTTAGCTCTTGCTGAGCTTTGCTCAGATCCCCTCTGGGGCTGCTCTGCTCCAGGCTCTCAGCCCCAGGGCTCTCAGCCTTTGCTCCTCACAGAGATGCTCCAATCCCCTCAGCATCTCTGTGGCCTCTGCTGAAGTTCCCTGTCTCTCTTGAGCTCAGGAGCCCAGTACTCCAGTGTAGGAGAAAAACCTCTTGTGACCTGCAGGTCACACTCTTTTTCATGCACCCCAAGAGACTATCTCAGCCTTTTTGGCCACAATTGTCTGCTCATGGTGAAGTTTTTCTCCACCAGCACTGCCAGGTCCTTCTCTGCAGAGCTGCTTTCCAGCAGGTCAACCCCTCTGCTGTGCTGGTGCAATAGGACTGATTAAATAGGACTCAAGCAAATGCTTATGGGTGATAGAGATTTTAGAAATGAAGGGTGGTCAGCCCATCCAGCTAATGAACAGAAGCCTGTGAAGTCAAAGAATGTCACCAGATCAGGTGGAAGCAGGTGAGTGGGCAGCTTCTAATCCTGGAATAAATGACTTTAAATTCCCAACTTGGTGGAAATGTATGAAAGAGAGAGACGTGCTGCTTCGAAAGGCAGAGTTCAAGTACACAACATCAGGACCTGAATGTCCTTTTCTGGACTCATTACAACCTGACAGGGCTTTTCATTTCAAATGACAGTCAGGAAAACTTGGAAGGCTCTCAGCCAATTGCAAGGAGGCAGAATGATCCTCCTGAAATTAAATCTGAAACTCAAATATTACACCGAGACCTTTCATCTTGCTCATTATTCCATTAAACCAACTGTAAAGGCTCCATTCTTCCTCTGAAATGAGTGCAGAAAAACTTTCACTGTGTGACTTGGTCCACAAATGAGAGTGACAGGAGCAGAATGATATTTTCCTTCGGGGTTTTATACCTTTAGTGACTCTGATGGTGATGAGTAAGTATCAGTTCTGACAAGCTGAAGGTTAATTACTTACTCCGCCTTTCAGGTCTGTCAGGGGAGAATATCAGCATCGATTTATTTACCAAAAGTCAGGACTATTTGGTATTTACTTTGGGCAGGGACAACCATTCTTCTAAACACCCCTTGTCTGTCTTCTGCTGGCCTGCAAATGTTTCTCTGCTTCCCATTTCTGCCTCATTGAAAAGTCATAGGTGCACAGAATGGTTTGGGTTGGAAGGGACCTTGAAGTACATCTAATTACAACCTGCTGCCATGGGCAGGGACACCTCCCACTACACCAGGTTGCTTAAGGTCCTTTCCAACCCAAATTCTATGAACCCTTCTCCCACCCTGATCCCTGTGTTTAGTTTGGCTTTATTTGGGTGTAGTTAATGAAGTGTGGGTCCCACTGCAAACATTGGGATTCCACAAGCAGTTTCTGGCTGGAGACACTTAAATATAGGTGCAGTGTCCCATTTCCTTCTTGTGGTCTCTTATTTCACTCTATTTATAGAGCTGCTCTTTTGTTTCCAGAGAAAAATAAAAATAATTCCTTTGCCTGCCTTAGCTACCCATAAATTCTCTTCTCTGCTGTGTAGAAGCTCACAGCTGCAGCTGGAGTCAAGTTCTGCTAAGATCCCTGATCAAAACATGAGATACTTCAATGGAAACATCACTCCTTGGGAATCTGCTCTGATGTTGTCTGTGACAAACACTTAGGGATTGTTTTGTTTTCCTTATGTCTGACTTTATCTTAGAATCCAGATTTCCAGTTTGTTACTTATCTATTTAATTTTTATACCTTCTCTCCAACTGCCAGGTCATCCAAACTTTTATTCTTCCCTTTGACCTTCTCAGTATACCCAGCTTCTAACAGGAATGTTCTTCTCTTTCAATAAAAGGTTGATGATTGTCCCAGAGTCTGCTCAAATCCAGGGTTTGATAACAAACCTCATTTCATAACTTTTTTTTTCCTTCCCCCCCCAGCATCTTTGTTCCAAAGACAAAGGAGAACTTCTCTAATGCTATCTTCTGAGCCAAAAAGAGTGTCAAAGAAAACAAAAATCTGTATAAAAGCAAGAAGAACCTTGACATCCCTGTAAGACCTTGGGGGGAAAAAACCTGCTACTTGTGTCTGTGGAGCCTCAAAGCTTTGTTCTAGTTTGAGTAATTTACCTTAAGGATTTGACACAATAAGCATATTAAAGAAAAAAAAAACAACTTGGCAGAAGGAGGATAAATAGAAAGGCTTTGTAATATAAAGGTACAGAGATGCAGGGAAAGAGATTGTGCTGGTGGAGCATTGATCCTGTGCATGGAGGACAGCTTAGAGTCAGATCAGATCAATAAGGCAACTGCTGGCACCATCTAATGCAGGGTACCTGTGCTAGGCTTGCAGAGGAAAGGCAGAGCATGAAGACTGCTATCTGTGGTGGCTTGACTTGGACTGGATGCCTGGTGCCCACCACAGCTGCTCTACACTCCCCTCCTCACCTGGACAGGGGAGAGAAAATACAGCAAAAGGTTTGTGGGTCAAGATAAGGACAAGGAGAGATCACCCAGCAATTACCACCCCAGGCAAAACAGACTGGACTTGGGGAGGACTCCTCACACTCTTCCCCTCTGCACTGTGTGGTCTCACCCATGAGAGATGATCCTCCATGAGCTTCTCTAATGACTTGTTCCCCTGGGCTGCAGTTCTCCATGGACTGTTCCAGCATGGTTCCCTTCCATGGGATGTAGTCCCTCAGGAACAGACTGCCCCAATGTGGGCAGTGACCCCACAGGGTCACAAGTCCTGCCAGCAGACCTGCTGCTGCAGACGCTCCTCTGTCTATGTGTTCAGAAGTCCTACCAGAAGCCTGCTCCAGCAGGGGTCAGAAACTCTTTTGGGAATCCACCTGCTCTTGTGTGGTGGCCTCCAGGAGCTGCAGGTGAATATCTGCTCCACCGTGGACCTCCACGGGCTGCAGGGTGACAACCTGCCTCAGCATGTTCTTCAGCACAAGCTGCAGGGGAATCTCCACTTCATCTTCCTCCTTCTGCAGTGCCCTTGGTGTCTGCAGGGCTGTTTCTCTCATATTCTCATTCCTGTCTCTGTTTTTTTGTAGGAGGCTTTTCTTCCCTTCTTCTTAACCATATTAACCCTGAAGTGCTACCTCCTGCACTGATGGGCTCGACCTTGGCCAGTGGCTGGTCTGACTTGGAACTGGTTGTCATTGGCTCCATCAGACATGGGGGAAGCTTCTGACCTCTTCTCCCAGAAGCCACCCCAATAGCTGCTACTAAAACCTTGCCACACAACCCCAAAACTCCCTCAGGTGCCTGTTCTGGATTTACTCTCAGGGAGTGCAGGGAAGCTCTGAGGGTAGAGCCATGAACTCAGGGACTTCTTGTTTTCAAAAAGGAGGGGACTGTGTAGACATTGTGAAGCCTGTTAAAAAAGAATTTAAGAGGGATTCAAGTGGCAAAGCACTTTGCAAAGGCTGTGAATAGGGACAGTTTAAGGATACTGTCATGGATTCAGAAAGAAACATTCACTATCACAACAACTCCTTTCTTCCCCCTCCCAGCCTGATGTGTTTGAGGCAGTAGGAGATGAACAATGAGCTGAAGGACATTAATAAATGTAAGAATTCTGACTTCCAAATGGAAGTTCTGTTCAAGTGAGGAAAATAGAAAAATAAAGAAAGAAAAAACAAGAAAAAGAGAGAGAAAAGCTTTGGCAAGTAGGTGTTAAACACAATAAGGTGAGCCAAAAAGCGTTCTGAAGAGCAGGCTGTTAAAGGTGTAAGAACTAAAAATGAATCCTCTTCAAACACATCAGAGGCAGGACTTGTGAGCTTGTCTGTAGGGCCAATGGATGATGGATACAGCAAAGGGAAGCTCAAAGGAAATAAAGCCATGTAGAGAAGCAAAATGAATTCTCTGCTGCTTTGTTCACTGGCAGAGGGGGGAGGGAGGAAGGGTAGACCAAAAACTTTGTTTACAGGAGAGATGCTGGGGAAGAGGCAACAGGACTTTTAAAGAATAGAGCTCTCTCTCAAATCTGTTCCAGTTTCTCAAAGGAGTCTCTGGATTTGCAGGCAAAGGTGATCTGATGGAAAGAGTCTGCATAGAGGTCTCCAAGCACTTCATCAAAGGCTCCTAACCCGCCCCCCCCAGCCTATCCTGCTCTAATGGCCAGATAATCATAGATGAAAGTCCAAAGGTAGGCACATACCTCAGGAATGAGGCACCTGAATAAATCATGGAATCAGTTTGGTTGGAAGAGACCTTTAAGGTCTCTTTAAGGAGGTTCTACCTAAACATGAGGAAAAACTTCTTCACTTTGAGAGTGCTGGAGCAGGCTGCCCAGAGAGGTTGTGGAGTCTCCTTCTCTGCAGAGATTCCAACCCCCCCTGGCTATTGTGATCCTGGGCAAGCTGCTGTGGGTGCCCTGCTTTAGCAGGGGGGTGGACTGGATGATCTCCATAGCTCCCTTCCAACACTCACCATGCTGGGATTCTGTGGAATCCTGGCCAGCCTGGCAAAATTCAGTGTGCCAGCAGCTATTCACTCTAAAATCTGATTTTTCAGCTTCATTTCCCCCCTTTTTAACTTGGAAAATGCAAGTCTGGAGCAAAATATCAAAGCAAGCTCCTAAAGACATTTAGTTGGACCTGAAAGCTTTCTCATTTGCTAGTGCTGTTGTCATTTTGGAAATAGTCTTAGAAGAAAACAACATTCAAAGTGGTTGCTGTTTATTCATCAAATCTAGATGCTGCAGAGCCTGGGTACTCTCAAATCTTAGAAAAAGCTTTCTTTTTTTTCTCTCAAGTGGATCACACAAGCAGTTATTTGGCTTGGAAAGCTCCCTACATGCAAACCCTGGCTTTAATGGCAAGACCAGGAGTACCACAGCTTTGCTAAGCTTCTCTGTTTCAAATTCTGGTGTGAATTTGGTGACCTCATTAACATGATCCTGGGGATCACTCCAGGCTCTCTAAGGCAGCTGGCAGTCTAGAATTATAATGTTATAGCAAACTGAATTCTGTGTCACAGAGTATCACCTCAGCAAGCTCTCTCTCTTTTTATGGAGTCTTGGTTTTGCATCTGTGTAGCTCCTGCAAGGTTTGTCTGAGACCACCCACAAAAATAGTGTGGGATGGGTTGGTTGGGTGGTGTCCTGCTATGAGCCAGCCCAGACCCACTTCTGCTCACTGCTGTCCCTCCCCAGCTCAGCCTCTGCTCACTGAGGCACTTTCTGAAGTTCAGGGCAGCTTTGCTCAGCCAGGAGCTGCTGCTAGCAGGCAGAAGCTGATGGGGACAGCTCCTGCCAAGGCCTGGGCTGCACAAAGCCTCTGCCTGAGACTTGCTCCTCTGCACACCAAGGGCACTGCCGCAGCCTGTGCCACACCTTGGGGGACAGCAAGGCAGAGGTGGCAGCTGTGGGGAAGAGAGGACAGGACAGGAGACCCTCAGCTGCCCACCAAGGGCTTGCAGCCCGTGGATGGCATCTTCAGGAGAGAGCTGAGGGATCTCCAGGGTCAAGCTTCTTCCCTGGCTGCTGTCTCAGGAGGGTTCTGTCCCTTATGCCTTCCATCCTGATCCCTTTGTTCCTGAATCTAGTTCTCATCTGCCATGGAGTCCAGTCTGGGACTTGTCCAGTTCTAGCCCCCAGCAACAGTGGTGCCAATGGTGCCCTCATTGCCATCAGGGGTTGGGTTCCATATTGTTTGTGTCTCTGTCTCTACCCCATGGTATTGTTCTTCTTTCCATCCCAGCTGGGTTTTCTTTCCCACCTCATCAGTCTCTCTTCCTTCTTCCTTCTCTCTTCCCTTTGGGAAGGCAAAGAGATTCTTGGAGAGTTCTGATACTCATCTGGTGGCCAGCACAGCCCTGACCCTTGAATATTGTTTTCAGGAGAATTTTGTTTGTTGCTTGTTTACATTTGTTTGGAAATTAAGGAACAAACAGGAAATAAGAAGCCAACAGATTTTTGCCACAGTGACTTTGAAGGGAGGGCTGAGCTTTGATATCTGTCAGGTAGGCAACTCCAGCCATGTGCATATTGTCATGAAGCTCTTCGGCTCTTTAGGACTTTCTAAATCCCTGTCTGAAAGATGCTGATGGGAAAATAAAGGAATCCTAAATGGTAGCTGCAAAACTCTTTCCTTGGTGATTGGTTTATATTCTTCTCTTTTCTCTCTTTTCCATTTCAAGGTGTTAATTTTACATGTCCTGGGTATGTTCTAAAGCAACACAGGGACTGCTGCCAAGGAGCTGAGTGCCTGGGATTTTGCCAGAAAGACCTCTGCCTGCCCCCAGGATTGACACTCTGTCCCTCCTGTCTTTGCAGAACTAATTACTGGGAGAAATTAAATTACAGTTACAACCCAGCACCTCCTTGTGATTGGAATCTGGTTGAAGCAGGCCTTTTTGTGACTCATTGTGGTTGATAATTCCTTTTAAAACGACCTATTGAGGAGATCTCAGTGAGATTCGTGCTGGTGGGACAAAGTCTGTGGCATGCTGCCATTTGATTTTAAATTGCTCCAAAGAATGGTTGCTC
This sequence comes from Indicator maculatus, assembly GCA_013399975.1. Taxonomy (NCBI): domain Eukaryota; kingdom Metazoa; phylum Chordata; class Aves; order Piciformes; family Indicatoridae; genus Indicator; species Indicator maculatus. Next base: position 159,454 of record VXBD01002076.1, on the reverse strand, counting down.
TGCTTTGAAACCAGGCTCTGAAAACAGCCCAGAAGGGGGATGATGGCTCAGGTTTTATTGATCCACTCTTGTCACCCTGCTCAAGTGTAAAGATGACTTTTCTACTTGCAAGCCTTGCAGACTGCCCCAGGCAGCTGAAAGTCAACCCTGCCTTCTCTCTTCTGCACAGGCTGTTTCAAAGCCTGGTTCTGACTCTGCAGCTCCATTGACTGAGTGTAGCTCTGGTGGAAGGGTAGGACTGCAAGCTAACAGCTCCCATGACCTTGCCTGTTTGCCTAGCTCTGCCTCTAGGAGATTCTCTCATCCTATGATTCCATGCATCTATGCAAAGCAATGCCTTGAACAGACACAGGAGCACTGATGCAGGAGGTGCTGGCCTCAGCCAGATGTCCATGTGGTTAGAAAGCTCCTTTTGGTTTGGTTTTGATTTTGTACAGCCACAGACTCCAAGCTGGTGAGCAGGTAAATTAAGAGCCAAGTGCTCACTGCTGGTGCCACTTGGATTGGATTATGTCCTAGAACTGCTTCAGCAAACCACTTCCAGACATGCTTAGCACTAAGGATATGACAGCATGGATATAAGGGAATGGATTCAGACTTGAAGATGGCAGATTCAGACTGGAAATTAGGAAGAAATGCTCTACAGTGAAGTGGTGAGACACTGGAACAGGTTGCCCAGGGAACTTGTGGGTGTCCCCTCCCTGGAGGTGTTCAAGGACAGGCTGGTTGAGACTCTGAGCAACCTGTGCTGGTGGGAGGAGTCCCTGCCCATGGCAGGGGGTTGGAACTGGATAAGCTTTGGGGTCCCTTCCAACCCAAAGCATTCTATGAACCCATGAATGGGGTGAGTGACATTGCTATGACTGCATCAATCCATTGAGATGCTTGAGCCAAGCACCTGCTGACCCACAGGCTTCAGTGCTGGTTTCACTGAGCAGTTTGCACACAGCACAGCCTTCAGCACAACAATAACTCTACCCTTGTTGGACCAAACAGTTCAGCACATGCTTCATTTTAAGCTGGACACAGAGAGCACTGGGGTCCATGGGAGCACTCTGTGCTTGTGCCTGAAGCTAAGCATATGCTTAATGAACTGCTAAATTCAGACCCAATGATAAAGAAGGCTGCTGGGATCCTGAAGGTCCATCTGCTCCCTGGTATCTAAACCTTGATGGAAGTGGCTTAAACTGCCATGTTTTACTTCTCAGTTGGAGTGGACTGAGGGCATGCAATGTGGTCAGTTGTAGCCAGCCTTGCCATCTGTCTGCACTTTCCTAGATAGGCTCTTTCTGTCTAAGTGCCTTTTTGGTCTGGAGAGAGGACATTTGCTCTTTGTAAACCCCAGGCAGAAATACAGCAGCAGTCAGAGCAGCAGCTCAGTTCAGAAGCCATGACTTGGTGTCTACAAACTGTAAGTTTGCATCTGCAGTTACTTTTTGAAATCTATTTAGAAATTGTTTAGAATCTAATATTTTAAAAACTAGAAATAGTTTTCAGATCCATAGATTCATGGAGTGGCTTGGGTTGGAAGGGACTTTGAAGATCATCCAGGTCCAACCCCTCTGGGCACTGACAAGGACACCTCCCACCAGCCCAGGTTGCTTAAAGTCTCATCCAACCTGGCCTTGAACCCCTCCAGGGAGGGGACATCCATGATCTCCCTGGACAACCTGCTCCAGTGTCTTACCACTTTCACTGTAAAGAATTTCTTTCTGATATCTAATGTCTTGTCAAAACTGCAACCTCTTTCACTCCACACAGCCTTAACTGAATCAAAGTCAACCTTTTCTAGACCATGTTGTTTACAAAGTGGTGCTAGGCTTGTGTTTTGGTTCCAGTTTCCAACATTCAGGATCTGAGTGGTATAAAATACTTATATTTAATAAAACAAACAAAACCCCTCTGCTGTGAGGCCAGGCTGAGACAGTTGGGCTTGTTCAGCCTGGAGAAGAGAAGGCTCCAGGCAGACCTTCTGGTGGCCTTTCAGGACTTAGAGGGGTCAAGAAGCTAACTGATGACAGACTTTGGAGCAGGACCTGCTGTGACAGGACAAGGGGTGATGGTTTGAAACTGAAAAAAGGAGATTCAGACTGGAGAGAAGGGAGAGATTTTTACCCTGAGGGTGCTGAGACTCTGGCTCAGGTTGCCCAGAGAGGTGGGAGATGTCCCATCCCTGGAATGATTGCAGGTCAGGTTGTATGGAGCTCTGAGCAACCTGCTCTGGTTGCAGATGTCCCTGCTGCCTGCAGAGGGATTGGACTGGCTGACCTCTAAAGCTCCCTTCCAACCCAGTCTGGGATTCCATGATTCTGTGATTCTATGAAAAAAACCCTATGAGATGATTTTTTTTTCCTGACTATCAAGAGGAACACCAGCAGTCAGAAAGCAGCCCTTGAACATCTAATTAGCTGTGTTAAGCAAATCACAAAGGCTTTGCTACTCTGCCACACAGCACATCTACTAAGTGTTTACACATCCCTAAAGCTGACTTACTAGAGAAGGGGATCACTTGGAAAAGACAGAGATTATTACAGTCTCCCTTCTTTGCTCTTCTCACATCATGAGGGTAAGATGAGGCTGGCACAGGAGGGTGGATATAAGTGAAAGAATTTCCACAAATATTCATTGGTTTTGTCACAGAATCAAAGAATGTTAGGGGCTGGAAGGGACCTTGAAACATCACCTAGTCCAACCCCCCTGCCAGAGCAGGAATTTTGTCACATGTGTATAATACATGGAAAAAAATCTCAGATATAGACTGAAATAAAAAAAGCAAAGGGGGGGGAAAAAAGAGAGAGAGAGGAAAACTATCAAAAAGAAAGATAATTGAGGGAATGAACAGAGAAGGAAAGTGGATTTACAAGTAGAAAAATGTCAAGAACAGAGATTTGGGAGAAGGGAAAAAAAAAAAAAAGCCCTGATTAAAAACTAACCATAAAACAGTTATTAGAAGTACAGAAGATGAAGCCAAAGCTTAGCTTAAGGACTAAGTAGGCACAATTTCAAAAATGTGACAGATAACAAGAGAAAGGAAAAAAAAAAAGAAAAATAAAGAAAAAGAGAAAGCCCAAAGGAAATTAAAAATAGAGATATGGTAAGAATCCAAATGAAAAGTTTCTGTGTGTGTAGGTTAGGCAATGCTCAGCTATTAGCCAGCATTTGACATTTGTATCAATGGAAAGGATTAGCAACAGAAGTTGTAAATTCTGAGGGAATCTTCTGCCTTGTTTGATGCTCTAATAATGGAGGGCAGATACTTAAGGTGATTATGGCTCTAATTAAATGGGATTATTCCCCAGTTAAACTTCAGTTCCTCTTGGTTGGCCCTGTGATACCCTCCTGGCTTTATGCTGGGAGGCATGGCTCACACAGCAGCAAGCTCTGCTGCATTCAGCAGGACCTGCACAGGCAGGGAGGAGTGTTGGGCAGAGAGGAACCTCATCAAGTTCTACAAGAGCAAGAGTAGGGTCCTGCAGCTGGAGAAGAACCACCCCCTGCACCAGGACAGGTCAGCAGGGACCTGCTGGGAAGCAGCTCTGCAGAAAAGGACCTGAGAGTGCTGGTAGATGAGTTCCCCATGAGCCAGCAGTGTGCCCCCATGGCCAAGAAGGACCAATGGGATCCTGAGGTGTATCAAGAAGAGCGTGGCCAGCAGGTTGAGGGAGGTTCTTCTCCCCTTCCAATCTGCCCTGGTGAGCCCACATCTGGTATTGTGTCCAGGTCTGGGCTCCCGAGCTCAAGAGAGATAAGGAACTGCTGCAGAGAGTCAAGGGGAGGCTGTGAAGATATTGATGGGACTGGAGCATCTCTGTGAGGAGCAAAGGCTGAGAGCCCTGGGGCTGAGAGCCTGGAGAAGAGCCTGAGAGGAGATCTGAGCAATGCTCAGCAAGAGGTAAAGGGTAGGGGGCAAGAGAATGGGACCAGGCTCTTGTCAGTGGTGTTCAGTGACAGGACAAGGGGCAATGGGCACAAACTGGAACCCAGGAGGTTCCACCTGAACAGGAGGAGAAAGTTCTTTGGTGTGAGGGTGCTGGAGCCCTGGAGCAGAGCTGCCTGTCAGAGAGATGAGAAGTGAATTCCTTGCCCAGAATAAGTTCTGCTGTAGCTCACAGCAGGATACCCCTCTCCAGCAGACACTCACCTTGTGCCCAGGGGTGCCCAGCCTGTTGCCATGAGCCCTCTCACCTGCTAGCACCAGACCATCACCCCCACTTCCTCCCCGTTGGCTGCTTGCTCCCCCCAAGCCCGCCGCTCGCAGATGGTGAGCAGCTCTCCTTCCCCTCTCCAATCATCATTTGGCCACGCCACAGCACACATTGTGAGGCCTTTTTAATCTTTCCCCATAATTAAATGAAAAGCCAATTTAAAAGGAGCCATAATAAAGCCTCTTCTCCTGAAATTAAATATATAAAAATAGTTGCTGCTTTTAATGTGTCGTAAGTGATTAGCAGGCAATGAGGCTGTTTCAGGGAGGACTTCAAACCAAAGTGCCCTCATGCAGTGTTGCTGCTGCTGCTGGGGAGGAGGAGGAGGAGGAGGAGGAGATCCCTTCTGCCTGCTGACATTGGGTTTTTCCCTTTCAGGCCCATTCTTCATACCTGCAAACCAGTTTGTGACGCTCTTTAAGCAGAGGAACAGGGGGAGGAGGGTTGTTAGGTCTGCATTAGCTCATTAAAATCTCAGCCACCACCCCCACCACCAACCTCCCCCTCCCCATTTCTATTTTACATAATTTAACACTGGGCAAACTGTTAGAAAAACAACAACAACAACAACAACAAAAACCCTAAGGTGAAAAACTGCAACCCCTAGGCATGCCTTTAAAACATCCTCATTCAGATGCTAATTTTGATTCCTGGTGTATGGCTGGGTTAAAAAAAAAAAAGGGCAAAAAAAGAAAAAGGCAAAAAAAGCCATTAACAAAGGGGCAGATTACTTAAAAGGCATTATTAGGCAAATATGTATGAGTTTGCTGATACCAAGTGGCCTTTTTATGAGTGAATACAGCTGCTAAGTAGAGTGACATGGAGATATAGTTGTTTTAAAAGGAAAGAAGAAGGAAAAAAAAACCCTAGAAAAAACAAAAAGAACCAACCCAACAATCCACTAAATTGAAAAAAAAAAATAAAATCCAACCCAAATAATTACATAGAGTGTAAATCACTCAGGTATTAAAAAAATACTTTCAAAGGCAAATCCTACTTTATTATTTAAATATTTAAAGGGGGTGTGATGTGTGTTAGCAGTGGAATTCTAGGAGGTACCTAACACTGTGTGTAATAGGGAAACAAACGTTCAGATTGTTGTTATTTAATTCTGATCATAGCTCCTGTTTGGTGTGTTTAGGGGGGAAAGAAAATAGCAATGACAGAAAAAGCAGAACTGAGGGGAAATAGCAGAGAATGAGAGAGGCAAAGAGCCTTCTCTCCAGCTGAGCCTGGCCTCGTAACGGGGAAAAATAAGGTTGTAATGATATTAAAATGAAAACTGTTCAGACAGCAGAGATGTAAGTTAAATGTGTTGTGCTGTATAAATTAAATGAGTAATAGAGGATGGGCAGATGGTTGCTTAACTGCATCACAGTGAAAGAGCAGTGAATGGGTCTTCACTGAGAGCTCTCTTTCTGAACCTGAATAAAATATTCCTCAACAGGGGGAAGGCTGAGGGAATTTCTAACCCTGAGAAGAAGTGAAAGTGAAAAGCAGAGCTAATTTTGAGTCTGTCTTGGTTGGCAGGGTGTTTGAATAATATTTGTGCTCTCTGTAAATTAGCCAGTTAAGAACTGAGGTGCCTAAGCCAGAAGCAGCTGATGGTCCACATTAACACAGCAGCCACAGAAATGTCATTTCTGCTCTGGACACTCCATGGTGTCCTTCACGTGGTAACCATGGGGCACTTTGGGTGGGTTAAAATGAACATGTTCAGACTACACAATGCAACAGATATTAGAAATGAGAGCAGCTCTGTCCCTCCCTCTCCCAGGTCTCCAGATCTTATTGTTCAGATCAGCCACAGAAAAGCCATTTCTGCTCTGGATAGTCCGTGGTGCTCCTCCCCAGCCCTTCTCTTGATAACCACAGGGCAGTTTGGCCTGGTTAAAAGGAACATGTTCAGACTACACAATGCAACAGATATTGGAAGTGAGAGCAGCTCTGACCAGCACTCCCCCAGATCTTGGAGTAAGAAGCCCACAACTGAACCCAGGATTCAAGGGGTGGCCTCACCAGTGCCCACTGCAGGGGGACAGTCCCTTCCCCAGTCCTGCTGGTCACATCATTGCTGATCCAAGCCAAGTTGCTGGTGGCCTTCTTGGCCACCTGAGCACATTTCTGGCTCATGTTCAGACAGCTGTTACCCAGCACCCCCAGGTCTTTGTCAGCTGGGCAGTTTCCAGCCACTCTGCCCCAAGCCTGGAACGTTCATGGGGTTGTTGTGATTGAAGTGCAGCACCCAGCACTCATCATGTGGAAAGGGGAAAAGTTTGGCAACACCCCACAGACCTGAATGCTGGCTTGAGGTAGGGCTGGGGTGAAGAGGGAAGAGCTGATGCTGGTGGTTTTTAGTGGAGCTGTGCATGAGTTTGCTGCTGCAAGTCAATTAATTGCCAGGTAGCAAGTTGTATGTAAAGGTTATTGTGGCTATATTGTAAGTGACTGTGATTTATTCCTGGAGAAGTTGATAGAAGAAATGTCTGTTGTAACTCTCAGATGTGCTAATTATTTCAAGCCAATCAATTAGAGTGCAGAGGAATCCTTAATGAAGCAGGGGATATTCTGCTCCAGGTATTTATTAAACCTGAAAGAGCTATTTGAGGTGCACTGCTGTGGAAGCAGAAGGACTGTGTGTTTGGCTACCAGAAGCAGTGAAGGAGTAGCCTGTGTGCACCTCTCCTGGGCAGAGAAGGGTTGGGAGACTGGAAAAGCGAAAGCTGGTAAATGAATGTGAACTGTGGAAATCAGAACAAAAGAGAAGCACAAGAAGAACCTTCTCCTTTCCTAACACATGAATTTGATGTGGTGGTTGTGATTTTGTTGCCTGTAGCCTGTGGTTTAGGAGGTGAAATGTGTCTTTTGGGAGTTGTTCTTTTGTTGTTTTGCATTTTCATGGGAGGTTTTTGGTTTGGACTGCTTTTGAGATAGATATTATTCAGTTAAGGTCTCTTTTATTTCCTGGTTGATGTGACCTTACCAAAACAAAACCCCAAACCCCAATCCTCTAGAGCATGGGCAAAAAAAAAGTGTTTTCTATGCTTGATCTTTGAGGGATGAGGGTAACAGAAGCAACAACTTGGCTGAGACAGTAGCAAAGGAAAAAAAAAAATCCCTGAATTAAACAGGAGGAGTGAAAACTGAATTTTATCAAAGCTGCCATTTCTGGCAAGTGTTTACTGCACCAATTTACAGTGAAATATTTAATAATTCTGCTTCCTTTCAGACTGCAGTTTTTATTTCACCTCTCAAATAAGGGGCAAATCCTGGACAGGAGGTCATTAATTTTCCCCTTCAGTCACCACCTCCTTAGAGCCACTAGAGTTAATAGGGCTGCATATTAATCAGGGCCTTGAGTCCTCTTTGTAGGAGAAAGGCAGGAGGAGGGAGGGGGGTCTCTGAATCTGTGCCATTAACTTTAGGTGACAAATAAAGGCTGTTCTTCCTGCTGGGCTGTCACTTAGGATGCCTGGCTACAGCTGCACAGCTGAGAGGTTGTGAGTTTTATGTGGTGGTAAAGATGAAGAAGGGTTAAGGCGGGAGGCACTGCACACAGTGCAGGGAGGAGCACGAGGAATGAGTTCTTCCTCACCTGCAACCAGGCTGAAAATGTCATTTATCCACGTTGTGTCCTCATGCAGCTGTCTCAGAAGGGTAGCCAGAAGCACCTCTGTGAGTGAAACAAGGAATGGTTTTCAAGTGTGCAAAGTTTAGATTTCCAAACCCCTGTAACAGTCACAGAGGTTCACCTGCTGTCCTCCAAAGGTCAAAGCATCCTCTAAAACTAAAGGATAAAACTAAACTATGTCATAAATGGTTAGGATGGGACTGGGGCTATCCTGGGAGATGTTGCTGAGAGGCTCCCTTGCCATGATCATAAAATCACAGAAAGGTTTGGGTTGGAAGGGACCATTAAAGGTTATCAGGTCCAATCCCCCTGCAGTCAGCAGGGACATCTGCAACTAGAGCAGGCTGCTCAGAGCCCCAGCATAAGAAGCACACAGAACTGTTGGAACAAATCCAGAGGAGGCCACAAAGACTCTCCAAGGGCTGGAGCATCTCTGCTGTGAGGATAGCCTGAGGGAGATAGGGGTGGTTCAGCCTGGAGAGGAGAAGGCTCCAGGGAGACCTTAGAGCTGCCTCCAATGGCTGAAGAGATCCTAACAGGCAGGCTGCAGAGGGACTTTTCATCAGGGTGTCTACCAATAAGACAAGGGGGAATGGTTTAAAGCTGAGGTGGAGCACCTTTAGACTGGATCTCAGGAAGAAGTTCTTCAGTAGGAGGTGGTGAGACTCTGGAACAGGTTGCCCAGGGAGGCTGTGGATGCCTCCCCCCTGGAGATGTTCAAGGCCAGGTTGGATGAGGTCTTGAGCAGCTGAGTCTAGCTGAGAGGTGTCCCTGCCCATGGTGGGGAGGTTGGAGTAGATGATTGTTGAGGACCCTTTCAACCTGAACCATTTTATGATTCTCTGAACTGGGGCTACTCTTACAGGAGATATGAACTCTTAATTAGAGAGAAAAACTCCCAGTGTCCTCACTGAAGTGCCTGACAAAACCCTTTTACCTTGCTCATTTATTTACATGTAATTATTTTTCTTCAACAGTTGCCTGAAGGGGAAGGTAGAGTCCTTTCACTTTGGAAACTGCAAGCTCCATTGCTAATATGTTAATAAACCCACAATTAGCAGCCCTGTGAACAACAGCAATCATGAAGGCTAGTTCCCTGTTTTCTCTTTCCTATAGAATTCCCAGAAATTTCTAAGATTCCCATTTTCTACCAAAGATGTGATTTTCCAAGCAGAGTTTGGTGCAGAGTTAGGTACCTTTAGGTTTTTTGGGTTTGGGGTTTTTTTTTAATGCAGAGTTAGATAGCTCTGATTTTTCTCTCCCCTCCCTAAAATGGCAGAGAGAGCAATGCCAGCTCTCAGAGCTGGAGTGGGCAAAAAAGAGCTGATCTTCATCTTCTTTAATAGCTTTTCATGTCTGGCTGACATGTTTTGACTGCACTGGAACGTGGCAACTTCTCTCTGTGCTGTGAAATCTCATTCAGAGGGTTTCACTCTGATTGTTGGAGAGCAGACTTCTTTATTTTCCTAATGATTTATTTTCCTGGGATACATTTCATGTCAAAAAGGGAAGGAAAAAAAAAAAAACAAAGAGAGAGAGAGAATATTTCATATCAACACAGGTTATATGGCTTGGAAAACCCTGCATTGTTCTTGGGTCCTCCTGAGGATTTATCTGTGTGTATTTTCATCCACATGCATTTGATTTGGTCTGGGGTAAGTAGGTAAGCCCAGAGCTCTACAACATTGGTGCTTCCTAATTCCAAGGTCCCTAAGGTAGCTTGAAATCCACTTGACTTAAAGGATGAAGCAAGAGTTATTTATTTAAGCCCAGGGAAACTGCTTCCATGTGTGTGTTAGTTTGCACTCTGTGCTGGGGACTGTTGAAAGCATATTCAGTGGGAGAGTTCTTTCAAGGCACTTCACACTTGTGGTAATTGCAGGAAGCAATCTTTCTTTTTTTCTTTTTTATTTTACCCAACATAAAAATTGGTCCCCATTTGGTTTCCTCTCTGCTTTTCATTTCTTTCCTGGGAATTTTCAACCAAAGCATTTGATAAAGAGAATAGAACAAGGTTCATATTGGCCTTGCCTCTTTCTCATCCCTCCTTCAGCCAAGCAAGCAGAGGATGCTAACTTGTTGCTAACACCTCCTGGTATTGCTACAAAGGAGGGGTTTGGGAGATGAAAAGGACAAAATGTTGATAATTCCCCAGGGTTTGCAGGATGAAAAGGAGAAGATGTTGAGGATTCTGCAGGGTTAACCTGAGACTGCCTCTTGTCATGCTGAGTGTTTCCATATGGTCTCCCATTTTTCACAGGTTCATAGAGTGGTTTGGCTTGGAAAGGACCTTAAAGACTCCCTGCCATGGGCAGGGACACCTCCTACCAGCCCAGGCTGCTCAAGGCCTCATCCAACCTGGCCTTGAACACCTCCAGGGAGGAGGCATCCACATCCCCCTTGGGCAACCTATTCCAGCATCTCCCCACCTTCACTGGAAAGCATTTTCCTCCCTTTCTCCAGTGGTCATCTCCTGACTTAACTCTGCAAGATATTGGGGACAGAGATATTTTACTGTGAAAATAGGAAGGGGTAGGCTCAGTGAGTGGGAGCCTGGGCACCACTTTGGTTCACTTGTGCTGCAATAACAGAGTACAAAGCTTTGACAAAGTTTTTCATCCTCAGGCCAATCACTACATGAATATTAGCCATTCCAATCCTATCATTTTGCTATTTAGGCAGGTTCAAAATCTGTTTTTATTGAAAAGTTGGAGTTTTTCTCAGCTACATGCTCCCAATTAAAGGGAAGGTCTCTTTCTGCTGGAACAGGAAAAAGCTTTGAAGCTTTTATTTGATTTTTTTTTTTTGGGTAGTTGAATCTGTCAATTCTTTTTGAAGTGATTTCACATGATGAAGGCTGTGAGTGGCCCCAGTGTATCAGGGCAAGAGCTAATTCTGCTGTGCTTTAGAAAAGAGAGTAAATGTCTCTGATTTATCAATATTTCCAGGTTTGTTTTGGGTTTTAATTTCCTAACTCCTTTTTTAGGTAGGGGGGGAAACAGGAGGTCAGTACTTTGAGCTGCTGGAGAGTGCATAACCAGCAGGCTGATCTGAACTGCTCCATGTTTAGTTGCAGATGGGTTTAGCAAGGATTTCAGAGCTTGAAAAAGCTGAATATTAGCAACACTTTCTTCTCAAAAAAGGTTGTCAAACCCTGGACCAGGCTGGCCAGGACACTGGTGGAGTCTCCATCCCTGGAAGGTTTTCAAAGCTTTGTAGATGTGGTGCTGAGGGCCATGGTTTAGTGGTGACCTGGCAAGGATGGGTTAAGGCTTGGACTTGATGATCTGAAAGGTCTCTTCCAACAACAACAATTCTATGATTCTGTTACAGACAAGGTTTCAGGAGCAGTCTCTCAGCTATGGCTGCATGGATGTCTGAACACTCCATTTATTTATACAGCTCCACAGAACATATAGATCCTGATCCAACAAAACACTTCCCATATGTTTAGCTCTAATGACAGAAGCATTCCCAGCTGCTGTGACTAATGATAGTCTAGGTGGCTGAATTCTTCCCAAAACATGGAAGATGGTTTGGGGGTTGTCAAGAATATTAATGTTGGAAAGGTATCAATTTTTTAAAATATTCAAATTTTTTTGTTTTGTGATTTTAAAATGTGTTTCACAGAGACATAAAATGGTTTGGGTTGGAAGGGACCTGAAAGCTCATCCAGTTCCAACCCCCTGCCATGGGCAGGGACCCCTCCCACCAGCCCAGGTTGCTCAGGGTCTCATCTAACCTGGCCTTGAACACCTCCAGGGAGGGAACATCCACAGCCTCCCTGGGCAACCTGTTCCAGTGTCTCCCCACCCTCACTGTGAAGAATTTCTTCCTAATTTCCTGTCTAAATCTGCCCTCTTCCAGCTTCAATCCAATCCCTCTCATCACAGCAAGCCCTTGCCAAAAGTCCCTTCCTAATACAAAGATTTTTAATTGGCTAAACAAAAATATTTGTTTATTTTTAGAGCAAAGTGTTCAACGTTTTTTCTGCTCTTTTTTTCTTCTCCTTTTCCTTCCCTGCTCCTTTTTTTTCCTGCTCCTTGCCCAGTTTATCTGCTCCTTTTCCTTCCCTGCTCCTTTTTTCCTGCTCTTTGTTTTCCCACTCAGTTTATCCTATACCACTTTGGTGCTGCTGGTATGGATCGATACAGCTTTCAACTTTAGGATCTTTTCTTGGAAAGATGTTTAAAAAGAAATGGCTTTAAGTTTCTGTGCTGGTGTTGCTGGGGCAGAATCCTGGGCCAGCTTTGGGTGGCAGGTCATTAGCAGTTTGGAGTCAGCTGGGCTGAATTGGCTCCAGGTGAATCCCATCCCATAAACATCACCCTCAGTATAAAGGAGGGAGTTTGCTGAGCAGGAGCTTCCTCTTGCTTGGTGTTTTGCTCTTGCTTGGACTTCATCTGATCCTGCTCCTCTTCTTGTTCCCAGGGGCTGTGTTCCCATTCAGTGTGGCCACTGGGTGAGTTTAACTTTGTCTGCTTTACCTTTGAATTAATTTTATTGTTTTACTCAATCCATTTCATTCCAAGCTGTGGGGGTCTTCTCCTTTTCCTGCTTCCCTTCTCTGTTGGGGAAGGGTTGTGGGGTGATGGAGCAATTCCCTTAGTTTAATCCTAGGTCTGGACTAAATGTAGGCAGCTCTGTGTAGATGTTTAAGTATTAAATTTAAGGACTAGAGGGCATTAAAAGGTGTGGAGTGAAGCCACCAAAGGCAGAGCATCAGGGCTGTGGCAGCTTCTCTTCAGTGGTTGCTAATGAAGTGTGCTTGCTGCCTTGTACCTTTGCACAGCCAGAATGTGGAACAAAGAGTTCATAGAAATCTGGGCTTAAAATGTTCTGGAGAAATCCAAAATGCTTCTTGCTTCCTTCTTTTGCATTCCTCTGGCCTGCAAGGGCAGGATTTCTAACTGCAGCCCATCTGTAGAGGGCTAAGAGGGAATGAAAGCTGCAGCAGAGGAGTTTTCAAGGCCTTTAGCAATGCCTATTTCATAAAGATCAAATGGTTCAGTTTTAATGTTCAGGATCATAGATAGTGACCCTGGGCTAGGCATGGAGTGCCTTCTAACAGCACAAAACTCTAAGTCTCTCATTTTTTTTTTTAGCCTGAAGGAGTCTCATGGTTCAGGAGATAACATCCCCTTAAACCCCTTCACAGACTTGAAGTTATTTGTACTGAGCTGTGGGGCAGTGCAATTGCTGGGCTGCAAGGGCTTGGCAAGGGATCTCCCACTTCCACCTGTGCACCTCCAAACCTCCTGAAAGGTTTGGCTGGGCCTGGGCAGTCCCAGACAGAGATGGATGAGTGGGCAGAGTGAAGGAGAGGCATGATGGATGGGGGTGCATTAAGAGATGCCTGATAAATGCCATTTATCACATGGCTATCACCATCACATCCCTGCTATATAATTTAATATTAAATAATAGTAGGAGGCTTGTTCCCAAATGGTAGGGTGAGGGAGAGGGTGATTGAGGGGTTAGAGTTGGGAGTGATGCATTCATTGATAAGAGTGTAAGGGATTATAATTGTGGAGGGGCTGCTGGGTAGCAGGGAGTAATCAAATATTGCTCCATGTATTAAGGTGATTTATTGCTCTTTGCTGAAATTAAAGCTGCTCAAGGCATTTTGTGCTTAGGAACCAATTTTTTGGAAAGGGCTTGATCCAGTTTTGAGGAGGAAGAACATGCAGGGATGAATAACCCTACTCTGCATAATTGCTCAGACTCCTGTTACTGTCCCACAGCTTCCCACAGGGAAGTAATAAAACCACAGGAGAATTTTATGACAGTGCCTGAGCCTTTGCTGAAGTAGCCAAACACAGGGACATGGCTTTGTGGCATATTAGTGAAAATAAGCAATACCTTTGAAAGTTGTTATTATTACTATTACTGTTTTGGTCAACCTTTTTGTCTGTCTGCTGCCAGAGGGTTTGTGCTCAATTGTCTCTTATGCAACCAGACACAAGTATTTAGCCTTGTTAGGAGAATTATTCAGACTTGGCTTCTTTTGTTCACATTGTGAGGCTTTCTAGTGGCAGCCAAGGCATAGATTCCTGTGTTGATTAAGAGCTGAATGCTTGCTTTAATGCAGAGTGCAAGCCTGGTGCTATTGTGTTGGGATCTTGAAAGAGTAACAGATAATAACCTTCAGTGGCATTAGAACAGAGTGGTGAAAATGTCCCCATTCACCTTCTTTCTTACTAGGAAAAACTTTCTTCTGCAAGGCAAACAGCTAGGAGGGGGAATGCCACAGGTTTCCTGCTCCAGGTCTGGTGGTTATCATCCTCCCTTTAGAGCAGGGCACGAAGCCACCAGCTCTCAACACACTCCTCCTAAAGAGCATCTCACAGGGAGCTGTCACAGCCTGGGGCAGCAACCTCCGTGGCAGGCAGGATGCAGAAGATGAGAGTGGGAGCACAGGGCAGGGCAAGGGGTGGGTTTGCTGAAAGCAAATGCTGTCAACAGGCAGCTAGTGCAGGAGGAGGAGAGATTGGTCCAATTTCATGGCAAGGTTTTTCTTTCCTCCTGGGATTTTGCTGGGGAGGACATCAACACTATTGGCAGGGAATGATCTGATAGCTCAAAGATTTCCACTGGATGCTCTTGACATCTGCACAGGAATCTACAGAGTACTTTGGAATCCAGGCACTCATCCAGTCAACCCCCCTGCTAAAGCAGGGCACCCACAGCAGCTTGCCCAGGAGCATAATGGCCAGGGGGGGTTGGAAGCTCTCCACAGACTCTTTGGGCAGCCTGCTCCAGGGCTCCAGCACCCTCACACCAAAGTAGTTTCTCCTCCTGTTCAGATGGAACCTCCTGGGTTCCAGTTTGTGCCCAATGCCCCTTGTCCTGTCCCTGGGCACCACTGACAAGAGTCTGGCCCCATCCTCTTGCCCCTTTAACTCTTGCTGAGCATTGCTCAGATTCCCCTCTGGGGCTGCTCTTCTCCAGGCTCAACAGCCTCAGAGGGGCTCTGAGCCTTTCCTACTCATAGAGATGCTCCAGGCCCCTCAGCATCTCTGTGGCTCTTTGATGGTCTCTCTCCAGCAGTTCCTTGTCTTGTACTGGGGAGCTGACCTCACTCTTAATGCATCCCAGGACACAGTTGATCATTGAGACCACAACTGCTGACTAATTGTGAACTCCCAGGTCCTGACCCCCAGAGCAGAGAAGGTTGCTCTGTAGTACAGATAATATTAATTTTTAAGCAGCTCTTAGAGGTTGAGAGTGCTCAGAAATCAGCTCATTTTCACATTATCCCCCAAAATTGTTTGCTGCAATGTCCTGTACCCTTTGGGGAGCTTTGCCACCATTCCACGTGACAGTGAGGAAGGGGGGTAAATAATTTCTACTTAATTTCAGGAAATGCTTAAAAAGCCAATCAGAAATAACCTAGAAATGATTTTTTTTTTTGAGGGGGGGGGGGGGGTAATGCACCATGATATAAAATTTGAAATAGGAGTCAATTCCATGGAGCATTTTAGGATATTACAGCTCAGTTGATAGTCCTGGGTGGAAATAAAGCAGCGAATGTTAATATAACAAAAACAGTCCTTTGGAAAGAAAGAAAATGGGATGATTGTTATTGAATGGCCCAGTGAAACAGGAGAGCCTCCTCACTCCCTATTTACCTGCAAGAATTCTCCCTTTCAGCTCCTGCCACAGCTAAATGTGAACAAGTTGCAGTTTGTCCTGTTTACCCAGCAAGAAATGTGTTTATCAAACAAAATATCTGGCTTTATTTGGACCAAACATGAGACAACAGAGTTTGGAAGGCTTGGGGATGAAATTAAAACAAATCATTTAAATAGCTTAATTGACTGGAAGTGTGAATAACAGATTGTCAGTATTTTCAGAGCTCCTGCAAAGGCACCAGAAGAGGGATTTGTTAGTTGGGGGATGGAGGGAGGTTTCCAAAACCCTCCAGAATTTGATATTTTCATTATTGATCTGCAAAAAAAAAAAAAAAAAAAAGGCAGATAAGTACAGGACTGTACAATCTGTGCTGTGTTCTCCTGTCTTTGGAGGACACACTATATATATGGTTATATTTTCCTAGAATGGAGCCTCTGAAGGGCTGTCTATGCAGCTGTCATCATCCACACATCAAACACAGCTAGGACTGAGCCCTAAACCTGTGCTTTTGACCAGTGACCCTCTGTGGTTTGGTTCCTGGATGCTGTGAGTGTGGCCAGCAGGTCAAGGGAGGTTCTCCTCCCCATCTACTCTGCCCTAGAGAGGCTGCCTCTTGAATACTGGGGCTGGTTTTGGGGTCCTCAGTTGCAGGGAGAAAGGGAAATACTGGAGAGAGTCCAGCAAAGGCTACAGAGATGCTGAGGGGCTTGGAGCATCTCTGTGAGAAGCAAAGGCTGAGAGCCCAGAGGGGATCTGAACAATGCTCAGCAAGAGATAAAGGGTGGAGGACAAGAGGCTGGGGCCAGACTCTTCTCAGTTGTCCCAGCAACAGGACAAGGGGCAGTGGGCACAAAGTGGAACCCAGAAGGTTCCATCCCAACAGGAGGAGAAAGTTCTTTGGTGTGAGGGTGCTGGAGCCCTGGAGCAGGCTGCCCAGAGAGGTTGTGGAGTCATCCTCTCTGGAGAGCTTCCACCTCCCTGCCCCCCCAGGCTGTTGTGGTCCTGGGCAAGCTGCTGTGGGTGCCCTGCTCTAGCAGGGGGTTGGACTGGATGATCTCCAGGGCTCCCTTCCAACCTCTAGCATTCTATGATTCAGAGGGGGGGATTTTGCCCTGGGTCAAAATGCTGATGTGGCCATAGCTCCCAGAACTGCCTTTTACTTCTGTGGGAGGCAGGGCCAAGCACTGTATTCTCACCTCTGACTGCTGGTTGTGAAATCATGCATCCTGCCTCCAGAGATCTTAGCTCAGATCCAGAGGTTAAATGGAAGGTCTGTCCTTGCTTAAACCACAAGAGGGAATTGCTGGTCCTTGCTGAGTACTTAGGAAGAATGGCTTGTCATAAACACTCAGGTCTCCTAAGCCACAGAATTCCTCAGCTTGCTGTGAAAGGTGGTGATGCAATGAAGAAGTGGTGACAAGTGGCTGGTAAATAAAGCAACCACTTCTACAGTGCTTTGTCATAGTTTCCATCAGCTGCAGGAGTCTCAGTCATTAAATATCTTCTGCAACTCTTCAAACTCTTTCTACAAACTGGAATTTTCCTGGCAACCTTCTGAACTGTACTACAGGCTATAAACTTGACTTTTATCCCCGAATCCCAGCATGGTATGGATTGGAAAGGGCCTCTGGGGATCATCCAGTCCAACCCCCCTGCTAAAACAGGGCACCCACAGCAGCTTGCCCAGGAGCACAATTCCCAGGGGGTGGGGTGGGGTTGGAAGCTCTCCACAGAAGGAGACTCCATGACCTCTCTGGGCAGCCTGCTCCAGGGCTCCAGCACCCCCATACCAAAGAAGTTTCTCCTCCTATTCAGATGGAACCTCCTGGATTCCAGTTTGTGCTCCTTGTCCTGTCCCTGGGCACCACTGACAAGAGCCCAGCCCCATCCTCTTGACCCTGCCAGACTTCAGCTCTTGTTGAGCATTGCTCAGATTCCCTCTCATTCATGCTGCTGAAACATCTCTCTGCTCTTCCTGTTCTGATCATGAAAACCAGAAGCATTTTTTAAGCTTTTTACTATGCAGATTCTTTTATTCATGATTTTTGTTACCAGTTCTCCATGGAGAACCTTCAGACCTTTAATATCTTGCCAGATTTTTATTTAGGCATTCTTGCATGAGTTCTCTACCTGTAGTGAAGATCTCTTCTCCTCTACCTGGCAGGTCTATTATCAGTTGAAATGATTCCCTGAACAGCTCTTTTGGGGAAAGACTTTCACACAGACAAAATGCAGCAGCACAAAAACACAAAACCCCCAAATTAATTGGCAATGCAGCTTAAAAAGAGTAAATTTGGTTAAATTACAGAGAGATGTGGACAGAACATTGAAGAGATGTTGAAGTGTGTCAGTTGTTCTGAGCTTAAGACTCTGTTTCTCTGTGAGGCAGAGGGAAAGTGAACCCTGTACTTAAGTGAAAATAGCCAAGCAAATCAATCCTGTTATTTTTTACTTTAAAGCATGGAAATCACAGCTTCAGATGTCACCAGGGCAGCCCAGCACCTGCAGCCCTGGAGAGATGGACTTTTTACACTTACTAATCTGACTCTTGATATATTGGAACATCATTACCTATTTTTTCCTTTTTTTTTTTTTTTCCAGTCAGAGTGCTCCACTCAAGTTAAATTTAACATCTCATTTCTTGGAAGCTTAGCTTGTAAAATCTGGCATTTTCCTACATGGGAACATGCATTTCTTAGCTTCTCTGCTGGGGTAGCAGCAAAAAAAAGAAAAAAAGAAAAGCTCAGATTGGAAGGAATTTAACTGTTATGCCTAGGTATCAATAAAAATACTTCCTGCCATGGCCATGCAAACAGCAAATCAATGAACAGCAGAGCTTTCAGCATCTGTAGCATCACCTTAGATGTCTCATCACAAGGGTGTCTAGCAATAGGGCAAAGGGGGAATGGTTTTAATCTGAGGGAGAGCAGGGTTAGACTGGACCTTAGGAAGAAGCTCTTCAGTGTGAGCATGGTGAGACCCTGAAAGAGGCTGCCCAAAGTGGTTGTGGATGCCCCTTCCCTTCCTGAGGGTGTTCAAGGCCAGCTTGAACGAGACCTTGAGCAACCAAGCTGAGAGGTATCCCTGCCCATGCCAGGAGATTGGAGCAGATGATCTCTGAGGTCCCTTCCAACCTGAGCCCTTCTGTGAATCTGTGGTGCATAGCTGTAAGCTGCGTGGGAAGTCTCTCTCAAAGCCTGTTTTTCACCAAGTTTTGGGTTTGTTCACCCTCCCAATTTCTTATTTTGTCTGAGAGAGGAAGCAATCTAGAGTAGAAGCAGTTTTCCCTGCTTCTAGGTCCTCAGCAGGAAGCAGGAGCTCAAGGATTCACAGGTCACCAGGGTTTGGCTCTTTGTCTTGCTCAGTTCCTACATTCTGGCTGGAAATTTGATTAAAAAGGCAATCCCCTCAGAACAAAAAGCAATAATAGAATAATAAGTGGCTGTTTGTTTCTGGGCAGCCATGCTCAGTGGAATACAGAACGAGGAGGGGAGCCAGGAGGAAGCCCTCCCATGCTTAAGTGGTTCCATATTCCTGATATATTGTGCATGATGCAGGTGGGAGAGGAGGAATGGACCTCAGGGGATTTATTTATCCTGCAGAATCCAGTGTAATTCCCTTTTAGCATCAGTGGAGCCTGTCATTGCAGAGGGAAGAGTTGACTTCATTTGTAATTAAAAGGTCTGGTTTATTACTGAAAAATAACAAATGTTCCTCAGTTTAAAGAGGGATAGGTCTAGATGTGTGCAGTGTGTTTGAAGGATTGGCTGTGCCTCAGCCTTGCTCCTGTGTGTGTGAATGGAGAACAGTCTTCTGAGGAGCAGCTGAGGGGACCTGGGTTTGTTCAGTCTGGAGAAAAGGAGGCTCTTATCTTCCTGAAAGGAGGCTGGAGCCAGGTGGAGGTCTCAGTCTTCTCCCAGGAAACAAGCAGTTGGATGAGAGCAAACTGCTTCAAGTTGTGCTAGGGAAGGTTTAGCTTGGGTATTATGAAAAATTTCTTCATGGAAAGGGTTGGTCAGGCATTGGAACAGGCTGCCCAGGGAGGTGGTGCAGTCACCACCCCTGGAGGTGTTCAAAAACACTTGTGGACATGGAACTCTGGGACATGCTTTAATGCCCATGGTGGTGCTGTGCTGTCAGCTGGACTCCATGGCCTTAGAGGTCTGAAATGGTTTCATGATTGTGTTGAAGATGACAAGAAGCTTAAAGCATCCTGTCAGGGTCCTCTTCTGCCAGGCATTGGAACAGGCTGCCCAGGGATTCCGGCAGAAGGGATGTTTCCATCACATATTCCTTCATTCTTCTCTTCATCCATTTCTTTGTTCCTCACAACAGCTTTTTCTGATGACTTGTTTGCTGTTGGACTTCCAGGCAGAGGGAGCTCTGGGATGGATGTTCTCTTAGCTTTGTATTCTCAAGTCATGGAGGCAGACAACTTACAGGATAAAAACATTTCCCAGGAGTTGATTTCTTTTTTTTTTTTTTCCCCTCCAAACTCTTTTTCCTTCTTTCCTTTAACTGATGCTGTGTGCGTGTGTAGGCTCCAGCCTTGATAGGTTGGAGAAGGAACTATTGTGTGAGGGGAAAAGTGTATTTGCAAGTCTTAAGTGGTGCTTGACATCGTGGAAAGAATAGTTTATCTTTGACTTCTGCTATGAGAAATGGTCCTTGTTAGGTGAGTGACTCTACAAACAGCCTGACATGCTTTTGCCAAGGTGCTTTTCTCTCTTTTTTTTTTCTTTTTTTTTTTTTCCCTCCCTCTTGTCTAGATTGCTGTCTGCTTTTGAAATTATCCATTTAATGAAAGACTGTTAGCAACAAACCCTGACACTGTGTTTAAGCTTTCACAACTGCCTGGATTTACAGTTTGAATGAAGTGACTGTGTCAAAAGCCCCTTGCTTTAGCAAAGCAGGGGTTTTTAGGAGCTTTCAGAAACCACAGTGCTGCTAATAAAATGCCTTTGGTCCATGAGGTAGGTGTTTAGGCAGAAGAGTAACAGAGATAGTGCTTTAAATTGATTGCTTTTTTTTTCTCTCCCCACAATGGATGGATGGTGTCTCTTTAAAAGACAGCACTGAAATGGCCAACATTTCAGGGGGGAAAAAAAAAAGACAAGAGAAGCAGCCAAACACAACCTGCCCTCCCTTGTTAAAGGATTATCTGCCCAGGTCAAAGCAGAAACAATGCAGGAGTGCAAGAGCTTTGTTATGCATGAGGCCTCTTGGCCATTTCAGACCAGTCCTCTGTGTCACCCAAGCGAGCTGATGACAGATGGTGAGACTGTCCTTGTGAATTTTTCACCTTAACGTGACAGGCTCTATGGAAATGTCCCCTGGCCACTGGGGATCCTCCAAATGTCCCTTGGTAATCAACATGAGCCAGAATCACTTTTAATTTGGAGCCTGGAGCAGTTTGGTCCTGATGTATAAACTCTTTCCACTATTTTTTTTGGTCCTGATATATAAAATCTTTTCACTATTTTTTTTGGTCTTGATGTATAAAATCTTTTCACTATTTTTTTTGGTCCTGATGAATAAAGTCTTTCCATTATTTTTTTGGTCCTGATGTATAAAATCTCTCCACTAATTTTTTGGTCCTCATGTATAAAATCTCTCCACTATTTTTTTGGTCCTCATGTATAAAGTCTTTCTGCTGTTTTTTATTTTTGTTTGGTTTTGTTTTGGGTTTTTTTTTTGATCCTGATCTATTAAGTCTTTCTACTACTATTGTTTTGGTCCTGATGTATAAAGTCTTTCTGCTTTTTTTTTTTTTTTGATCCTGATCTATTAAGTCTTTCTACTACTTTTTTTTTGGTCCTGATATATTAAGTCTTTCCACTATTTTTTTTTTTAATCTTTATATAAAGTCCTCCTCCTATTTTGCCTCCAGTCTAAAGAGCAGATGAATGCAATGGCTTGGGCATTGCACTTCTAATAATTTAACTTCTAATTGTGGAGTGGAGAAAGGCAGTTGATGAGAATTCCAGGAAGTATATTAGAACCATGGAGTTTGATAGGACTAGAGGGAATGGAATAAAGCTGGAAGTGGGGAGATTCAGATTGGAGGTGAGGAAGAACTTCTTCCCCATGAGAGTGGTGAGAGCCTGGAATGGGTTGTCCAGGGAGGTGGTTAAGGCCCCATCCCTGGGGGTGTTTAAGGCCAGGCTGGATGAGGCTCTGGCCAGCCTGCTGTAGTGTGAGGTGTCCCTGCCCATGGCAGGGGGGTTGGAACTGGATGATCCTTGTGGTCCCTTCCAACCCTGACTGATTCTAGGATTCTACGAATTGTTAGGGTTGGAAGAGACCCCAAGGATCATCTTGTTCCAATCCCCCTGCCATGGGCAGGGACACCTCACACGTATTCTGGGCCCCTTTGGCATCTCAACAAGTTTTGACCAAGCTTTTTTGGTTGTGTTAGTTGCATCCAAAAGGAGGAATTCTTTGGGTTTTCATTGCTTTTCCTTTCTCAGAAAGAAATCCTCTGTTCATCCAGGGCCAAGTGCTGCTCTGCTAAACTTTGTGCTCAACAACAACATCAGGAATAGCTGATGTGAAAGATTTGGTCCTTTTACAAACCTTGCTGCTGCTCAGGGCTAAAGCCACCACACCTCAGAGAATGAGGGAGCTCAGCCTCTACCCAGGGGAAGAAAAACAGAAAACCTTTCCACTCCCAGACAGTGATGGGGGGGGAATGACTTCAAACTGGAAACTAGGTTCAGATTAGACATGAGGAAGAAATTCTTCCCCATTGGGGTGGTGAGGCTCTGGAACAGGTTGTCCAGAGAAGCTGTGGAGTCTCCAAGCCTGGAAGTGTTCAAAGCCAGGTTGGACGAGGCATTGAGCAACCTGGTCTAGTGGAAGGTGTCCCTGCTCATGGCAGGGAGGTTGGAAGTATAGAGTCTTTAAGGTCCATTCAATTCACAGATTCACAGAATGGTTTGGGCTGGAAGGGACCTTAAAGTGCAGCTAGATTCAGCCTTCAATTCTATGGTTTGGGTTGGAAGGGACCTTAAAGATCCTCCAGTTCTAGCTTCCCCTTCTATGATTCTATTTGTTTTAGGGAGCAAAAAATAGTCTTGATTTTTGTTTTTTAAATTTTCAGTCCCAGTTTTAATGAGGAAAAGTTTGCTGTCATTTCTTTCTTGTCAGCATCAGGTACTGTAATTGGCTCATGTAATACATTCTGGCCCAAAGGTATCTTTCTAACCTACAGAGTAGTTTCACAGCAGCAGGATCAATAGCTCATTATTTTTGGACTCAGAATAGTTTTGCATGTTGCTTTAGAGATTTCCTGACATTTAGGAGATTATTTGCCAATTAAAACAATATTTGGATCAATCAATTAAATTGTCAGTTCAGCTGCTTAAGTTGCACTTCGGTTTAAGCTCCATGTAAATAGAATATTAATTTTTCTGGGGAGGGGGAAGGCTTCCTCCCCAGTACAAAACACAGGGTAGAGGTTTGGAGTGGTTATCTCACTGGCTGATGAAGATGATGATGTTAGCTTCTGAGAGGTTGTTCTTGTTACATCTCTCTCTAAAGTGCCAACAGCAAAACAGTGGTAGGTACTGAAACTCATCTGAATGTGTCAGTCTGACAATTCCAACACATGGTGCTGCAAGTGGAAGCCCCTTGAATCATCTTGCTGCAACTTCTGTTCCACAAGAACTGGGCTTGAATTAGCTTCCTATTCCTCCTCCAAATTATTTTTCTTTTCAGGAGGTATATGATGCAGAAAAACAAGTTCATGCTTTCCACTGAAAGGAGGGATGTGATTCACAGAACTGTGAAGGTTGGAGAGGATTTCTAGAGATCATTCAGTCCAACTCCCCCTTCCCTTCCCTCCCCTCCCAAAGCAGGGTACACACAGCAGCTTGCCCAGGAGCACAATGGGCAAGGGGGGTTGGAATCTCTCCAGTGAAGGAGACTCCACAACCTCTCTTGGCAGCCTGCTCCAGGGCTCCAGCACCCTCACACCAAAGAAGTTTCTCCTCCTGTTCAGGTAGAACCTCCTGGGTTCCCATTGCTTCTTGTCCTGCTACTGGCCCCATCCTCTTGCCCTCCATCCTTTATCTCTTGCTGAGCATTGCTCAGATGCCCTCTGGAGCTGTTCTTCTCCAGGCTCCTCAACAGCCCCAGGGCTCTCAGCCTTTCCTCCTCACAGAGATGCTTCAGTCCCCTCAACATGTCTGTAGCCTCCCCTGGACTCTCTCCAATAGCTCCCCATCTGTAACCAGGGTGTCCCTATTCTAACCAGAGTGATACATTTTGCAGCTTGATCAGGCAGAATTCCCAGCAGCAGGAATATTTGATTTCTGCAATAAGTAGTCTCTGCAAGAGAAAAACTTCACTTAGTAGCTCCAAGTTTGCTCCCCATGGAAATACAGGCCAGTGAAGCTCATGGTGATGGATGTTTAAAACAGGAGGGAAATCTGAGCTATCAAAATCTTCCCAGCACTTGTTCTGTGGTGGATTTCCCCAGCCAATGCCCAAAGCTGCTGTAATAACAAATATGAGCAAGTGTAGCTGTCTGTATTCCCTGGTCTGTGTGTCGCCACAAAGTCTGATGACTAATCAACCAAGTAACCTCATCAGGAAAAATAAAATCTCCCTGTTCCCTTCTGTGTGAGGGCAGAAGGATGCAGTCAGAAGCTTTGCTGCTAGGAAGGCTTGGGAAGGTCCCTGGGCATCACACAGGGAGGCTACAGCAAAATGCTGCTGCAGAAAGGACTCAGAGAATGATGTGGAGGGAAATATCTTCATCAATGACCTAGAGAGATTCCAGCTCCCCCGGCCATTGTCATCCTGGGCAGGCTGCTGTGGGTGCCCTGCTTCAGCCAGGGGGGTTGGACTGGATGATCTCCAGAGGTCCCTTCCAACCCCACCATGCTGGGGTTCTGTGCATGGCAGATAACCAGCATCATCTGACTAGAAGCTAGAGAAAGCTTTTAGCCTGTAGAGGATTGATCCATTGAGTGAAAAATAATGGCCTGAGTGTGCCAGAGTAATGACAAGTAACAAATACAGCAGAACACATCTCAATAATTCAGGGGTTCTTTGAACAGAATAAAGCTCTGTTTGCTTTCTCTTTGCTGGACTCTCTTGCCTTGGTTCCACATGCTTGGCTGAGAATCAGAGAATATTTTGGGTTGGAAGGGACCCTTTAAAGGTCCAACCCCCTTGCAGTCAGCAGTGACATCTGCAGCTTGATCAGTTTTACTAGGAGTTGCCAGGGACAAACTCAGGGCCATGAGGATATCCATGGCAGAACTTCAGCACCTGGGTTTCATCCTTCTTGACCAGCGTGCTCTGTTTGATTCCTCAGAGCTTTTCATGCCCTTCAGTTGTGTTACTTTATTCTTTTCTCTCAGGGTGGTAAAGCTGCTTTCCTTCAAGTACTGCAACTTCTCAAGCGTGCTCCTATGTCCTAGATAACTTCTGCCCACCTCTGTTAGAAGTGCAAATGAGCTTAGGTTCAGAAGGCTGCTCTGTCCCACAAAGGCACTCTAAAGACAGTCTTCTCCCTCTTGATATTGCCCTAATAATTATGACATGCAACAACAGAAGGCAGACTTCTGGACCAAAGCAAACGTTTTTGTCCTCCAAAGTCTGAGTGACTTGAAAAGATGTCATTGTGCTGCTCTTGGAACATTCCTTCTGGAGTGGGTGTGCTGGGCTCTCTGTTTATTCTGGCTTTATCCCACTAAATTCCCCAGCATTTAAAAGTGTCACATCCTTGTCAGAAGAGTTTTGGTCTGGAATGATCTCTAACATGTTCAGAGCTGAAAACATCTTCAGATGGGTCTGTGATAAGCCCAGGAGGGAACACAAACACGAGCTCTGCTGCTGCTGTTTAGTGTTTGTGGTGTGGCAGCACCAGTGATTGACTCCTGTGGGGAGGGGACGTAAGCACAGGCAGGAAGCATCCCAAAGAGTCTCCAACTCCCTTATAGCCCTGCCTGATATGACTTGGTGAGATGACAGCTAGCAATGGATGGAATCCATTGGGTTGATGGAATTAATACTCAAAATGTCGCTCTTCCTCAACTGAAAGCCTGCAGTATTTCTGGAGCTATGAAATCTCTGAGATGTCTCTCTTTTAGCTATGAATATCCTCCTTTTTAGCTGGGAAGCTCTCAAAATTAGATACTTAAAGCATGAGATTTGACTGTCTGGATTATTAACTCAGAGAGGACTAATCCTCTGGACTGTCCTGTGCTTGTGATCTCCTGAAACCCAACAAAGACAAGTGCAGGGTCCTGCATCTAGCAAAGAACAGCTCCATGGACCAGGACAGGCTGGGGACTGACCTGCTGGAGAGCAACTCTGGGGAAAGGACCAGGTGGAGTTCAGGATGAACAGGAATCAGTAATGACCAGGAGGGTCAACAGCATCATGGGCTGTGGTGAGTAGGTGAGGAAGGTTCTCCTCTCCCTCTACTCTGCCCTGGTGAGGCCACATCTGGAACCTTGTGCCCAGTTCTGGGCCCCTCAGACCAAGAAGGACCTCAGAGAACTGGTTGAAAGAGTCCAACAAAGAGCCTCAGAGCTGCTGCAGGCAGTGGAACATCTCCCTGTGAGGAGAGGCTGAGGGAGTTGGGGCTTGGAGCAGAGGAGCCTGAGGGATGCCCTCGTTGCTGGTGGTGAAGATGTGCAGGGATGGAGCCAGGCTCTGCTCAGGGATGCCCAACGATAAGACAAGGGTCAAGGGAGGCAAGGTGGAGCAGAGGAGGCTCCCTGGGAACATAAGGAAAAACTTTTTCACTGTGAGTGTGCTGGAGTCCTGGAGCAGGCTGCCCAGAGAGGTAGTGGAGTCTCTGTCTTTGGAGACATTCAAAACCCACCTGGATGTGTTCCTGAGTGACTCTGCTCTGGCAAGGTCCCTCCCAACCCCTGACATTCTGGGATTTGTTGGATTCTGCTCTTCAAAGCTGTTGAAGTAATCAGAGCTATTAATACAGAGCTCCAGGTCCCAACCTGGAGGTCATTGTGCTTTTGCAGACCCCACTGTGGGGGCTGAAGAGGCTCACTGAGGCCATTCTGTGGCTTTGTCTGCCCAGGGGGATGGAGCAGAGGCAGGGCTGGGGGGTTGACTGCCAGACCACAAGTGTGCATTGTGTTTGGTTGTGAGCACTTGTTCTTGGCACAGTTCAGATTCATGCCAGAGAGGATTTTCTGAGCCACAGCCTTGGCATGTTTTGGAGAATACCACAAGTTGTGGCTGCTGACACTAGGCAGGTTGGATTGGACCATGTTGCTCTGGGAGGAGGGAAGAGTTTAACCAGATGGCCATGAGCCATTCTTATGACATTTGCCTTTAGGGTTCCCTACTGTGTTTTATTTCACCAGGGTAGACCTCACCTGCAAAGTCTCATATGTTTGTAGCAGTGGGGTGCCTGTTAGGAACCAAATCAAAAATATCTTGATTCCTTTGAAGCTTTTAGATGCATTGACCCAAATAACTCTTTTTTTTTTTTTTTTTCCCCAAGGACTGTGTTGAAAAACAAACAAACAAAAAATCTAGCATATGAATTAAATCAATTTGCTATCTCATCGTTCAAATGTTCAGCTGATGGTCTGCTGCCTAATCCTGGTTGCTCCCTTTCCCAGGGCACCTTGGAGACACACAGGAGCTTGCTTCAGGCTAAATTAATTATTCTAGTGACAGTGGCAGCTGCATGATTCCAGCTGCCTTCTTTTCTGGCCACAGGATAGCAGTAGGGCTCCAAGAAAATGGGCCACAGGCTCCATGCATTCATCTAATAGTGGAGACCCACTCCTGAGTGCACTTGTGTTGAGTCAGCAGCTGAACATAGTACAGGGCATGGGAGGTCCATGAACAAGTTCCAGAGAGCACTGGGCCTGTTGCATCTCAATTAGGTCTACCTAGGCTGTACCTGCTGATGCCTGCAGGAAAGAAGTTGTTCATTCAGCCCCTGAAGCTGTTGGCATTGCTCCACAGCATGGCCTTGACTACTGCCTAAATGTCCCTTTGTTGCTTTTGAGCTCACTAACTCAAGCAAATCCGTGACTCTAGGGGGCTGGGTCTTTCAGTCTTCCTTGTGTCACCCGTCTCTTGGACCAAAAAATGAAGATCTGACCCTGGAAGAGCTGATTCACTGAAGTTCCTTATTTAATACCTGAGCAAGCACCTAATTCCAAACTGATCCTCAGCTATTGCCTAACTCTGTTGGTGTCCTGGGAGCCCTGGTAGGAGGCTTCAGCCAGAAAAGGGCTGGTGGCCATCATTTCTGTAGCTTGGCTTGGTCCCTTTCAAGCAGGCCACCTGAAAAGGCCAAACTGCTCATTGCCTAAACCATAGAGAGAGTCCCAAACCATGACTTTGGGTTTTGTGTTTGGTTTTTTTTTTTTTTTAGCTCTGATCTTCTTGGCCAGTCCTGATGGAATAAAATACTTCAGGACCTCTTCAGCAGCTTGGGTCCCAATCAAAACCCAATGACCCAACTGAAATGCTCCACAGCCCAGAGCACTCATGCACACTGTACAGGCTCATTTTCCTCTCCTGCTTGCTTTGGCACACAGAGTTGAAGCCACTTCTTACCCTCCTAGCAGAGAATCATAGAATTGTGCTTTTTCCCTACGAGAAGTGACTCCTTTAGGGCATGTTTGGTCTTTTTTTTTTTTTTTTAATCTTTCGAAATAGAACCATAGAACTGTTAAGGTTGGAAGGGATCTCAAGGATCAGCCAGTTCCAACCCCCCTGCCATGGGCAGGGACACCTCACACTTGATCAGGTTGCTCACAGCCACATCCAGCCTGGCCTTAAAATCTTCCAGGGATGAAGCTTCCACCCCCAACCTGGGCAACCTGTTCCAGTGTCTCACCACCCTCATGGGGAAGAATTTCTCCCTAACATCCAATCTGAATCTACCCATTTCTATTTTTGTTCCACTCCCCCCAGTCCTATCACTCCCTGACACTCTAAAAAGTCCCTCCCCAGCTTTCTTGTAGCCCCCTTCAGATTCTGGAAGGCCACAAGAAGGTTTCCTGGGAGCCTCCTCTTCTGCAGACTGAACAACCCCAACTCTGAGTCTGTCTTCATAGGAGTGGTGCTGCAGCCCAGGTCAAGAATTCCTCAGCTGTCACACAACAGCATGCTCTAGGATGTCTGTCATTCCTCTTTGGTGAAGCCAATCTACTTAATACAAATACTTGTAATATTTTACTATTCAGAGCCTATAGCTTAATGATTGTGGCTGTGGCCTGGCAGATTGGATTTCTGATCACTGCTCTAATGATCAAACCTCTGAGATGTACAGATAGTGGACAAGGCAAGGAGAAAGTAGAGTGCATTCAGAACAAGGGGCATTGTTTAGCCAGGAAAATATTACAGCTCCCTTCAGCTCCACAGGGGGTGAGTTTTGACTGGAGAGAGCCTTGTCTCTGGGAGGAGTGCTGAGATAGCACAGTCAGAGCATTCTGTAGAGCCTAAGACAATCCTGAGCCTTGGTGTTGTCGTAGCCTGCAGGAAGGAGCTTCAACCCAAGCTGCAAAGTTGGACTGACAGTGATGCTTTTGGATGAGTGCTCCTATTCATCAGGCTTCTAGTCCTTAGTGAAATCAGGATGAAGAGAGTTGCATTGTTGTGGGTTTTTTTTTCTCTCTAGTGGAGGCTTAGAAAAAAAAATAATCTTGTCCTATTCATTTATTATCAAATTTGATTTGAAAAGCTAAGAGTTACCCCAGCTGAACTCTCCTTTTTGGGCAGCAGCTAGTTCAGATTATCTTCCATGGGACTCTAAAAATCAATACAGAGAGTGAGAGACAGGGGGAAAAATGTGCATGAATCCATTAATTTAATCTTCATCAAGTCATTATGTGAAGAAAAAAGTCAAGATTCTGATAAATTGGACTTTTTTTTCTTTTCTTTTCTCCTACGACCCACTTAAATCCAGAAGTCATAAAGTTTTGCCTTGTCACAAGCTATAAGTTATGGTGGCACAGCAATATTTTTTTTACTGTCCAGATAAAAAAGGAAATTACTAACTCCCTCCTTGCCTGGTGATGCAGTTAGCTGCCTGAGGTCTCGGTGGTTTCACTTCATTTAACATGAGGAAGTATAAAACTGACATCTAAAAATTCCCTTGAGCAATCATTCATAATTGTAAGAGAGAAAGAAAGAAAGAAAATCCAAACAAAAAAAACCCCTCAAATAAAATCCCCTCAAAACCCAAACTCCCTCTTAAAAAACAAACAAAACCCAAAAACAACCAAACCAACCCCACAAAAAAACAACAAAAATACAAAACCCTGCACCAAAACCAGGACAAAATCCCCAAAAGGGGGGGGAGGGGGGACAAAATCCAAAGCCAAAAGATAAATGTAAAAAAAGGAGAAAAAAAAAAAAGGAAAGAAAAAACCACAACTACCTCCCAAAAAATTAAANAAAAAAAAGGAAAGAAAAAAACCACAACTACCCCCCAAAAAATTAAAACCCCCCCAAAAAAAAAAAAAAACCCAGCAAAAACCTAGAAACCACCCCCCCAAAAAACCCAAACCTGAAAACAACAGCAAAAAGAAGCCCCTAAAACCCGACAATAATAACTCCAGGACAAGGGGGAAAGGTTTGGAGCTGAGGGAGAAGTTCTTCAGCAGGAGGGTGGTGAGACTCTGGCACAGGCTGCCCAGGGAGGCTGTGGATGCCTCCTGCCTGGAGGTGTTCAAGGCCAGGCTGGATGAGGCTTTGAGCAGCTGAGTCTAGCTGAGAGATGTCCCTGCCCATGGTGGGGAGGTTGGAGTAGATGATCTCTGAGGTCCTTTCCAACCTGAGCTATTCTATGATTACAACCTCCCTGGGCAACCTCTTCCAGTGTCTCCCCACCCTCACTGTCAAGAATTTCTCCCTAATCTCCAGTCTAAATCTGCCCTTTTCCAGCTTAAAGCCATTCCTTGTCCTGTGACTGGGTAAGATTTGGCATTTAAGGTTTCATGAAGAAGCTGTAAATAAAAGCAACTCCTCGACAGAGCTCAGGTAATAAAAATTAGAAAAAAAAAAGAAGCAAAAAAAACCCCCAAACAAAACCAAACTGAGAATGATGACTGACTTGTTTATAACAAGGGATTTAATTAGACTGACCAATTAATAATGTTCTTAGAGAAACTCTGGATGCCCTTTTAGTCTTCATGCTCTTGCAGCCATGTGAAATCATCAAAATTTCAGCTTTTAAGTTGGGGGGCGGGGGGAGAAAACCAGCAGACCTAAAATCTCTCTTTATGGTTCTGCAGATAAAGCTGGGAAATGGAATCCCAGAAGGCATGAGATAGAAAAGTTGAGTCATGAAACATAAAAAAAAAAAAGTTAAAAATACAATTCTATTGATTTTTATAGCAACCTCTTAGCTCTTTGATGTCTGCCTGAAGAAAATCTCTGAATGGCTGTCACAGAGAGACCTTGCTGATGGCATCCAGTGCCTCTGAGCTCCTAAATCTGGCAGGAAGAGACTCTGAATTCAGTGTTATGGCAGCAGGTTAGTTCAGTTCAGCCCTTTTGCCTCTGTCCTGTGGCTTCCATGGAGGAAAGGTTCCTCTGCACAGGACCTGAGTTGCATGTGCTGCTGTTACTGTTCAGGATATGACAGCCTGGAGGGCTTTTGATGGTGGTGTGAGACAAAGGAACCTGCCAGAGGTAATTCAACTAGCTTGCACTAGGCACCTGACACAGGCAGTGATGCTCCCCCATCCTCACTGGCTCTTACTGCAATGGGGACAGTCAGGTTAGTCAAGCTGTACCTCACTGAGGTGCTTAGTGTCAGGTGAGAGCCCTAATTGCAGGTTGTTAAGCTTTAGCCATCTGTAATCAGAGTAGAAGGACATCCCTCCTGTGAATTCTGTGAAGCTAAATGCCCAGTGTCATCACTTGGCTGCTTGATTCCAAATCCCTGTGCCAGCTCCTGGGGCATTCTGGGTATCAAAGGTAAGCTTTGGTCCAGAAGGGCTAACCTTATGCCAGGGAGCTGGTGGAAGCTGCATCCCTGGAATTTTTTAAGGCTAGGCTGGATGAAGCTCTGAGCAACCTGCTGTAGTGTGAGGTGTCCCTGCCCATGGCTAGGGACTGGATGATCTTTGGGGTCCCTTTTCAACCCTGACAATTCTGATTCTATGAAAATTTGTAGAATCATAGAAAATAGTTTGTGTTGGAAGAGACCTTAAAGATCATCTCGTTCCAACCCCCCTGCCAAAGGCAGGGATGGCTCTTGTTAGACCACCTTGCTCAAGGTCCCATCCAACCTGGCCTTGAAGGTTTCAGAAAGGATTATTTCTAGTTGGAATCTTCCAGGAAATCCCAGACTGTCAGGCTGCAATGGATACTGATGAGGAAGCTGCCAGGTTGTCCAGATCCCCCTCCAACCAGATCTGGACTGTTCCCAGGGATGGTTGTAATATTGGAGACTATGTCCCTCCAAACCTCTTCCATGGAGCTTTACTCTTCCCCCTTGGTGAAGTCTAAGATTTAACTCCTGATGTACGAAATGAGAAAGCTTTTATTAAATAAACATTATCTATAAAACTGAGTTAAAGATAAAATGAGCAGTGGTAGAACACAGCTGCCAGGTTCCTCCTGTCAGCTGCAGATTATGTGGCACAGCCTGGTGGGCACGGGGCCCTGGGAGCCTGGGTCCTGCCTAGTTCATTAAGCAGTGTGAAGCCATCTCTCAGCTATTAGCATGAAGAATATTAGCAGCCCCATACCTGTCAAAGAGGGAAGAAAGGGCCTTCATACAGCTCCATCTCTATAATCCCTTCATCAGTTTATTGAGCTGAAGCTTGACAGGGGGTTTCTCAAATGCATGTGGTGCCCCATGCTGCTCAGAGGTTCGTGTTTTGATCTCAGATTATGTAGAAAGATTTGTGCTAGCTCCCTTTAGGGTTTTGTATCTGAAGTTGTTCAAAGGCAAAAGTTCCTTCTGGAGCTGAGTGTAATTTGCACTCCCTGTGTTGCCCCAGAGATGCCTCTTCCTTGGGCTGGGGTGTTGGAGGTGAAGGGAAATTCATCCTGCTGTTGTGCTGAGCATGCCACCAGAGGCATCCCCTGCCCTCCTCTGGAGCTGCTGGTGGTTTCCAAACCTGAACCTCAGACACTTTGTGTCTGACCACAGTGCAGTCAAAAGTGGCTATGGCCAAGTTGAAGAATGAGGATGAGATGTGGAATAGGGAGGTTCCACTTGGTGCCAGGCTGGTGTAGATGCTTTAGGGAGGTGAGATGGTGTTGTGGTAAGGGAAGTTTGCACCTGAGAGTTCAGTGGCATGTACAGGAGCAACATTCCACTGAATGGAGCTCTAGGCAGGTGGTTGGACTTGATGATGTCAGCTTCTACCTTTTTGTTCCACACCACAGACACAAAGTTGTATCACAAGGAAGAAGGCTGCCCATGTTGTTAAGATACAGACTAAAGAGACCAGAGCTGTCCCACAAAAAAACCCCTTGTGTTTAAAAACTGATCTTCTAACCTTTAAAAGATGTCTCAAGGTGTTTGGAGGAACAGTCCTTGTTTCACTCTTACTTGGCTGTACATGTCAGGTAGGAACAAACCTGGAACTCAGTAAGTTCCACCTCAATGTGAGGAGAAACTTCTCTGCTGTGAGGGTGCTGGAGCCCTGGAGCAGGCTGCCCAGAGAGGTTGTGGAGACTCCTTCTCTGGAGAGATTCCAAACCCACCTAAATCTGCCCTGCTCCAGTTTCAAACCATTGCTCCCATCCTATCCCCACAGGTTCTTCTAAACAATTCCTCCCCAGTCTTGCTGTAGGTCCCCTTCAGGTATTGAAACACAGATCTAAGGTCTCCCCAAAGTCTTCTCTTCAGGCTGAACCAGTCCCAACTCCCTCAGCCTGCCCTCATAGGAGAGGTTCTCTACTCTTCTGGTCACCTTGGTGGCCTCCTCTTGACCCTCTCCAGCAGTTCCATGCCCTGTGTTGGGGGCCCCATAGCTGGACACAGTATTCTGGGTGAGGTATCACCAGAGCAGAGTAGCAGAATCACCTCTCTGGATATGCAGGCTGCTGTGAGGGTATCTTTGTGACTATTGCACCCAAAGTGCACAAATGAAGGCAGAGCAGTAACCCCAAGGTGAGGTTTCTCTGCAGCAAGGTTTTATTTATTCCTCTGCCTGTCCAGAGTCAGGAGTTCACATTATGAACTAATGGCCTGTGAAATGTCATTTAAAAATAAAAGATGTGTTTGAGTCAGAGCAATAACAACATCTTGGCCTGTCCTGTGGTTTGCTTCTCCTGTGTGGTGGTTGTTTGGTTGTTTTCTTTTCCCCTCAATGTTTTGAAACTCATTTCATTTTTCTTTTTTTTTTCTTTAAAGAGATATTTGATTTCAGACTTAATTACAGGGCAGAGCTGCTGCTCTCTTTCTTTTTGGTCTCAGTCTGCACAATTTTTGACAACAACCCTTTAAAGGCAGGGGAGCCAGCACAGCTTAATTGAAATGCTGGTGATGGTTTTTTGCACTAATTGATACCCATGTTGGCAGACTGAGCTCAGCGACCCAGCAATGAATGGACAGGAAGAATGAGACTATCAGCTTAGCCTTGCAGGTGGTCTTTCCTGATCAAGATTAAAGAACATTGGCAGGGCACTGCAGGAGAGCCAGCGCTGCTGATAGCCTCTGCTAGTCTCATTTTGTGTTTAAGCACAGGATTTCGGTGCTCAGGCTGAGAGTATTTTTTTTTTTTTTCAGCCTGGCTCCATTTGCAGTCCATAATAATAATAATAGTACCTAAAAAAAGGCTGAGAAATGACTTGATTACACTGTGTAAGGAGGTTGGCAAGGAAAAAATACCAGCTACAAGAGAGACCTTTAATCTGGCAGGGGAAAAAAAAAAAAGAGAGGTGAGAACTAATGATTTGGCTTGGGTTTAGCATCAGTGCAGGTTAGTATGAGCTGCAGATTAGTAATGGGGGTGGAACTAGGGTGTTGATAAGCTCTGGAGCAAACTTCCAAGGGTCTGTTAGATCCTGCATCCTTCCAAGTTCTCTGAGCTGTTCAACAGCTCAGAGTTTTGGGCTCAGTGAAAGTGGTAGGATATAGCCTAGAATCATAGAAGGGTAGGGGTTGGAAGGGACCTCTGAAGACTGAGTCTAAACGTCCTCTGCCCCCCAAAGCAGGGCACTCACAGCAGCTTGCCCAGGAGCACAATGGCCTGGGGGAGTTGGAAGCTCTGCAGAGAAGGAGACTCCACAACCTCTCTGGGCAGCCTGCTCCAGGGCTCCAGCACACTCAACAGCAGAGAAATTTCTCCTCCAGTTCAGATGGAACCTGCTGTGTTCCAGTGTGTATCCATTGTCCCTTGTCCTATCCCAGGACACTGATAAGAGCCTGGTCCTTTCTTGGCACACACCCTTCAACATCAATAAGTTTCTCTCTCAACCTTTTTTTTTTTTTTTCCTGTGCTAAACAGCTCCAGGTCTCTCAGCCTTTCCTCATCAGACAGATGTTCCAATTTCTTCATCATCCTCATAGTCTCCATTGGACATAAGGTCTTTACCATGAGGGTGGTGGAACACTGGAACAGGGTGCCCAGGGAGGCTAGTTGAGGCCTCATCCCTGGAGATATTCAAGGTCAGGTTGGACAAGGCAGCCTGCTCTAGTGGAGGATGTCCCTGCTGACTGCAGGGGTTTGGACTGGATGACCTTTGGTGGTCCCTTCCAACCCAGCCCACTCCATGATTCTCTCCCTGCCTCTCTTGAATTGAGGAGCCCAGAACTGGGCACAATACTCCAGATGTGGTCTCACCAAGACAGAATAGGTAGGGAGGAGAACCTCCCTTCACCTGCTGGGAACACTGTTAAGGCACAGCAGGATACCATAGCCTACACCATCCAGGAGCTCAGAGGAGTCAGCTCTGGCCCTAAAGACTGCTCATCCTGGTGATACTCACTCCTTACACAGTGTTTTCAGCAGAGAGTTGAAGCAAGCAGATCATCAGCAGTGTCCCCATTGTGCTGTATCTTGGGGAGGTTAAATCACTTTGTCATAAGGCATTTCAGAAGCCAGTGGCAGAGGAATAATTCAAAGTCTGTCAAACCCTCTCCTTATCAACTAGACACAGGAATCTGTGGAGAAAACCTACCTGGCTTTTTGAGCAGCCTGGAGAGGAGAGATCTTCTCAATGCTCAGCAAGAGCTAAAGGGTGGGGGGCAAGAAGAAGAGGCCAGACTCTAGCCAAGATCTTCTGCTCAAGTTAGTATGAACACAATGAAGTCACAAATGTTATTACTCAGAGCAGACTCTTGTTGGCAGTACCCAAGGGGCAATGGGCACAAACTGGAACCCAGGTGGTTCCACCTGAACTGGAGGAGAAACTTCTTTGGTGTGAGGGTGCTGGAGCCCTGAAGCAGGCTGCCCAGAGAGGTTGTGGAGTCTCCTCTGGAGAGCTTCCAACCCCACCTGCTGTTATTGTATTGTCTTAATATACACTGATATTTATGTGTGTGTATATATACATATAGAAAAGCACTTTTTGGTAAAACAGGGACTTATTTTTTGCTAACTAGGACTCTGAGCCCAAAGTGTTTCTTTGGTTGTGACCTTTAATACAAATTTTTTCCCCCAATTTGCTGTTTAGCAGCTGACTTCTACATATTTCAAATGGAGCTATTTAATGGAGTCCATTAGAATTTCCCAACCTCATCATAATCTATTTTTCTAACAGGGTCACCTTTAACACATGAGGAGATGAATGTATTTTTATTAACATCCATTCATTTTATAAGGGTGTCTGATTGAAAGCTGCAATTTATTATATTATTATTATATTTTTAAACTGTTATTATTAATCCAGGAGATTAAATTAAAAAAAAAAAAAAAAAAAAAGAGACTGGTATACAATTTGGTAAAATGAAAAAATAGGTTATTCTTGGATAAAATGTCCTCACTTCTGCCAGTTGTCTTCTGTCTGGAGTAATATTTTGTAATCCTCTGCTGACAAGAGACTCTAAAAGATGCCTAATCTGTCCTTAGCCAGGACACATCCCAGCAGCTTGCTTTAATATCTCTTTCTGCCTCCAAAGGCATTGAAAAGACTTCTGACATCATTTCAATGTGCTGCCTACTTTCTTCATTTTAGGATGTTAAAAAAAAAAAAAAACAAACCCAAACAGCAAAACCCAGGCAAGGCAGAGTTCCACTGCTGAGGGCTGCCTGCTCAGCTTCTGCCATTGTTTTATATCCACAGATTTCTGCAGTCCCAAGGGGAGGTTGTGTGTTTGTCTGGAGTGCTGCTGCTTTGATAGGAGGAGGAAGCTCTGCCCCTCACACAGAAATTCCTCAAAATGTGTATTCAGTTTGAGGCTCATTTGTTTAATCTTTTGGGCAACAATAGGGACAGGGAAAGCTGATCAACAGGACTGTTGTTTGCTCTAAACTCTAACATAAAATATAGATTTATTTTATTCTTTTTTTGTGTTTTTTTTTTTAATCTGGAAGAAGGTTTATTTCTGGTCTGCTCTGACAGAAGGGTGAGAGGTTTCTATCTCTTAGCCTAATTAATACTTTTAATCTTTTTTAATGGTTAAACAGCCTCCCTGTGTTCGCAAGGCAGAGAGGAGATAAAGCCACACAAGGCTGGAGGTTAATCCCTGCATTTTATTTCTTAATTTCTGCTATAGGGATTCCCTTTCCATCATTTCTGTTTACTTTTGAGCACTCTTCAGACGCTGGGAGAAAGAGAAGACAGCAATAAAAAGTTTGATTACGGCTAGCACTCAAGATTAGGCAGGCATTAAACTTTTTGGAGTGTAAAAGGAAACAATAGTAGGGCTGAACAAATGAGCTCATCTCCTTCTGTGTCCATTTCTATTTATTACAATGGCTGAGAAGCAAATAATAAAAAAAAAAACAAACTGTTATGTTCATCTATTCCTCTTTGCCTTGTATTATTCCAGAGCAGATTGGGTGTGAAACTCAGCAACATGAGCAAACAGAGGGAAAAGAAATGAGGTGGTTGGATTAGGAAGGTGCTGTCTGCATTTCTGGTGATCTCTGCCAGGCTTGGGTCACTTCTTCATGGCCAAAATCTAATGCAAGCTTTGTTAGCTTAGGCATGGAACTAAAAAGGGGCAGAACATTAATGGCATTGCAGTTAATGTCCTCTCACCTTAGAGATGAGGCTTTCATTGAAGTCAATTCTGAGATGGTTTAAAGGACGTTCTGAGGGGAAAAAAAAATCTGTAGGTAGACTCATTGGAATTTTTACTACTGCTCCTAGTGCTGGTGGTTCTTGCCTCCTTGCCAGCCAAGTTTTTCTTTGTCTTGACAGCCTACAGAAGGACACTGGAGATGGAGAAGTTGTCATGCAAAGTTTGCTAACCACCATCACCCAATTTTGTGATAAAAATCACCTTTCCTTGACTTCTCCACACAGAATTTTAATGTCTTTAAGTGAAGTGTAGATGTGGGAGTATTCTGCAAACGAGATTAGAAGATCTGATGTAACCCTTCCAAAGAGATTATGAGATTTAGGATTTGGGCTCAGACATGGATGTGTCCTCAAGAGAGACTTTAAAAAAGAAATAAAATTGGATGGTTTTTTTCCCCCTTTATATGCAAAGAAATAGTTTTGCCTTCATTAAGTGGTGCTTGAAGCTTGGGGAAATGCCTCTTGTTTTGCCACTGAACTGAGCTGTCCTGAAGAGGAATTCTTTGAGTAAAACCACAAATCCAACCCCCTCCACCCTGGGAATGCAGAGGTTAGACAAGAGCAGCTGGTACCTGTGAGAGTTTTCTCTTTGCTTTGGAAAGTCACAGCAGCTTTAGCAGGAGTTGTGCTTCGTTGTGCACAACATTTCTTGTTCAGTGCCAGCTTACAAGAGAAGCAGTGAGTGCCAATATTGCCACTCTCTCTGCAGTATTAGTTTTCTGTGCTACAAGGTGCAGCTTAACTCAGCCACAGGGTCCATGTACTCCTCATACACCCAGCAGCTGTGTCACACAGTCATGGGACTTGCACCTCTTTTCCTCCTAGGAAAGTTCCTTTGGTGGTACAATGAGTTCTGGTGGTGATCCTTTAGAATGCTGTTTCTGTCCAGGATCATAGAATTGTAGAATCGTTTTGATTGGAAGAGATCTTTCAGATAAGGTCTAACCCTTAACCCAGCACTGCCAGCTCACCACAAAGCCATGTCCCTCAACACCACATCTCCATGGCTTTTAAACATCTCCAGGAATGAGGTCTCTTCCACTGCCCTGAGAAGCCTGTTCCAGGCATTGACAACCCTTTTGGGGAAGAAATAGTTTCTAGTATGCAAACCTTCCCTAGAGTGACTTGTCATTTCCTCCTGTCCTGTCTCTTGTTCCCTGGGAGAAGAGACCAATGTCCACCTGGCTCCAAGCTCCTTCCAGAGAGACACAGAGAGTGAGAAGGTCTCCACTGACCCTTCTTTTCTCCAGGCTGAACACCCCAAGGTCCCTCAGCTGCTCCTCAACAGACCTGTGCTCTAGATCCCCTACCTGTCTGGAGAGCATCCCTGCAGAAGGTTGGCAGATTGCCCTCAGTAACGCAACCTCTGGAGCAGAGAATGCTGGAATGAGGCATCCACTACAAGAAACACCTAATTTATTATGGGGGCAGCTAGGAGCTCTGGTAACACAAATAATTAGCATTAAGTGGCCTTTAATGAGGGATTGAAGAGAAGAGTGTATTGCCTTTCTAGATGAGTTCATTAGACACAAATGTATGGTTAAAAAGTCCCTTTTAATTTAGTGCTTCA
The DNA here is from genome assembly GCA_013399975.1 of Indicator maculatus. Classification (NCBI taxonomy): domain Eukaryota; kingdom Metazoa; phylum Chordata; class Aves; order Piciformes; family Indicatoridae; genus Indicator; species Indicator maculatus. Next base: position 120,249 of record VXBD01002076.1, on the reverse strand, counting down.
TAAACACCAGCGTCTTGTCAGAGAGGAGAGAGGCAATGAGTCTTTCCTCACACTGCCTTCACCTCATTATCACAAAGATATTGGCAAATGCAGAGAGCAGAAGAAGAGTCAAATGATGATTTCTAACCCAACCCTGTCCTCAGAATTGTCTTCCTTCCCATTCTTTCAGGACAGGCTTGTTGATATTTCAACAACCTCCCTGGTCTCCAGGCAGAACCATGAGTGGGAGCTCTTATTGATTTCTGCAACCCATCCTTTGAAGGAAAGGTTTCTCATTTTTACCTCTGCAGTCTTAATAGAAATAAATTAAAAATTGAGAAGGGGGTGGGAGGAATAGGTTCACTTCTGCTGATAGGCTGGAAGACCTCAGAATGTATAATTTAACTGCGAGATGATACTGGTCTGCAATATTCAGAGGGTCAGCCCTCCAGAAGAAATTATTTAGTGCACTGGAATTAGGTGTAATGGCCTAAAAGAAAGTCTGGGTAGCTGGAAAACTTCCTGGCTGGTGAGTCTGTTAGTCATTGGAATAGTTGCAAGAGAGTGGCAGAAGCCAATGAATTGATCATTACACTGGAAAATTTGTTATAGGAAATGGCTGCTGTGATCCTGGGCAAGCTGCTGTGGGTGCCCCTACATGAGCAGGGGGTGGGCTGGATGATCAACAGAGCTCCCTTCCAACCCTTACCATTCTGGGATTGCTCACACTGTAAGCTGTCAATTGTCCAAAAATCCCTTGCAAGCACCACTTACTATCATTTTATTAGGGGAATGAATTCACAGCCACTTTTGATCTCCATCTGCAAGGTGAAACTCAGCCACGATCATTAGATAGGAAGAGAAGGAAGGACCACTGTAGAATTGCTGTTTTGTTGCTGTTGATTGAAGCACAGACAAGAAGTATTTGGATGAAAGGCAGCCAGAGTACAATTTCCATTCATAAGCAGGCATCCACTCTTTTGCTATCTTCTTTATCTACAGGGTATTTTAAAAATGAATTAGATACTGAAGCAATTAAGCCATAACACAGCATTTTCTGAGCTACTCATTGACTAATCCCAGTCTTAAACAGCTAATTGTCAATAATAACACAATAAACATTTATAGCCTGCCTATGCCCCCTCTGAGCAGTGCTTCCCTGTTGCTGTGGTGGCTTTCCAGGGAAAGTCTGCTCTGCCCAAATCCTATTGTCCTTTACTGCAGATGCTTTATGCATTAAAAATACACACATGGGTTTTATCCAGAAGGCTCTTTGGAGTTCTGGAGAAGCATCATTTTTATCTTCAACTCCTAGAAACTAATTCCTGTATGTCCCCTTAGCTGGAAAGCTGGAAGCCTTGGGATCCTGCTTTGTTGTGTTGGAAGTGTTTCTTTTGGAAAGCAACATCTCTGAGTGGCACTGGTGTGGTCCCCCTGAGTCAGATTCTCTCAGCTAAATCTGGTTGTCAGGTCTGCTGTGGGGCAAGGCTTGAGTTTGTGACTGCATCTGCTGCTTTGTTGTGGGATGTGAATGGCAGTGCAGAGGGATGAAGGTTTGTGAAAGGGAGAATTCAAAGTGGAGGTGGTTTGATAAATGCTGAAGATGTAGGTGCTGCTGTAGGCCTCTGACCTCAGGGGTTTGGGGTTCTTCTTTCAGCTTGTGGCATCAATAATATTTTAGAAAAGAGAAGAAAGGGTTTTTTCTAAAAGTTATCAAGCCATAAGTGACAGAATGAGAACAAACTGCCTCAAATTGCAGCAGGTGAGGTTTGGGCTGGACACGAGGAACAATTTCATCCCCAGAAGGGCTGCCTTGGAACACCAAGGCAGTGGTGGAGTCCCAATGGAGTGGTGTCAGAGCTGTGTAGATGTGGTGCTGAGGGGCTTGGTTCAGTGGTGAGCTGGCAGTGCTGGGTTAAGGGCTGGACTTGATGGTCTTCTGTGTTTCTGTCCCACTCAGACCCCACACAGAGCACTGATGCTAAGTGCTGAAGGTTTGACTGCTCATGAAGGGCTAGAAAATACCTTGAATAGGTCACAGGTATCTAGAAACTGTCAGCATGAGCACTTCAGGTCCGGTCTCCTCTCACACAATCAGAGCCTTCCAGTACCTGAAGGGGGTCTACAAGAAAGCTAGGGAAGGACTTTTGACAAGGGCTTGGAGTGATGGAATGAGAGGGAATAAATTGAAGCTTGAGGAGGGCAGATTGAGACTGGAGATTAGGAAGAAATTCTTTAGAGCGAGGGTGGGGAGACACTGGAACAGGCTGCCCAGGGAGGCTGTGGATGCCTCCTCCCTGAAGGTGTTCAGGGCCAGGCTGGAAGAGACCTTGAGCACCCTGAGTTGGTGGGAGGTGTCCCTGCCCATGGCAGGGGGTGGAACTGGATGACCTTGAAGGTCCTTTCCAAACAAGACCTTTCTATGATTGCAGACCACTAGTTCCATGGTGCAGGTGACCTGGGTTCAACCCAGGCTGGAGGTGTGACATTTCTGGGTGGCTCTCAGAGCCCTGCACTATCCATGTGTGAGATGTTAAAACATGGCCATGTGGAGTAATGTCCACCCTGAAAGGACAGAAGGGAAAAAAAAATCCCTTTTAATTGTCTAATTCCAGGAGTGAAGCTTAGCAGAAGGCATTTGTGTGCCAGTGATGAGACTCCCTTTGCACAACATAGATATTTGCTTTGTAAATTAACCAGAGAATGTGTAATTTGTTTCTTTTTTTTTGCTACTTCTTCATTAAGCCATGGGCTTGAACTGAATTATATTTGCCATAAAGCTCATTCAGTAATTTATTTCCAAGTGTAAGGAATGCAGCTCTGTTTCATACTTTAAATGGATTAGAGCTGTTACTACAACTACAGTTGATTAGGGGATGCTGTTGGAAAGTCCTAATTTAAAAAGTCCTAAATTAAAATGGAACTAAATGTGCTGTAACTTTAGAAGATTTGCTACCATTAAGAAGAAGGGGGGAAAAAATAAATTTAAAAAAAAAAAAATGAAGTATTTCTTCAAAACTGAAAAGCTGCTTTAGCCAGAGCTGGTGTGAGCAGCCTGAAGTGGAGGAAGATGAAGGGTCTGGATTTATTTATGTGGTGTTAGGGTAGAAAGACAAACTCCAACTGACTGGCAGTCCAGCCACAAAGTGCTCTCCTTAGCTTTACCAGGGAGCCAGCCCCTCTGCTGCAGGGTGTTGTATAGTGTGGTGGGCACCAGACTAGCTCAGTTCAGAAGCAAAGGCAGCTGCATTTACAAGCAAAAACTGCAGTCTGTGATGGAATGCAAAGAATATAAACAAATATACACTAGTTACAATGTTTACAGGTATGTACAACTAACAGAAACAGCACAAACCCCTCCTGGCCAAAGCCAGCAAAGCTCTCCCTCTGCCTCCCCCTTCCCTGCCTTCCCCAGACCCCCCCTGGCAAAAGGAAGAAAGCCAAGAAGGAGAGAGGTTGTTAGAACTTAGTTTTCAAGATCAGCATGCTGATGTGTTAGCTCCAAAGCAAAGCCAGAAGAGAAGCACAGACTGCCCAGCAGAAGCAGCACCAGACAGACTGACAGACAGACTGAACTTTGAGTACCCACCCTTAAACATTCCTCTCTCCCCAGTGGAAGTGTTTAGAATAATCATCATTTCTCTCTCTTACATCCAGTTGTGATGTGTTTAAATTCTTCTTCTTTTCTGCTCAAACTCAGTGAAAAGAAATTCAAGACATAGCATTAAAACCACCACAGAGGGAAACAACATCAGAAGGGTCCAGCTCTTCTCTCCTGTGCTGGGGAGGATCAGAGGAGGAGGTTTTTCAAGCAGCTGACAGCTCTACAGCTGTGCCTCCACCTGTCAAGTGCCTGTCTGGGCCAGCCTCTCATGGCTGGGTGAAGGTGTCACTTTGCAAGGTGATGGACCTCCTGAGGCACCCCAAAATAAAAGGAGGCACTGATATGCACTCTCAACAAGCACATGTGTTGTCCCTGCAGGGACAGGAGCAGCTGTCTGGCAGGAGCTCATCCTTCTGCAAACAAGGATGGCTTGGGTTGGAAGGGACCAAGTGGGCTCCAGCACCACTTCCTGAGACTGGAATGAGGCACAGGAGGTGGTGGCAGCTCATATGCATATCAAGCAGCAAGTGCTAAGTGGGACAGGCCCACAGTGAGCACCAGTGGCTCACTAGGAGGGCTGGGGAGGCTCAGAGGAAGAGCTTAGGGGTGATTTCTGACACAAGTGAAGGTGTAGCCCAAGTTCATCCTTTATGGCAAAATTCAAATTCACTAGGAAGACACAACAGCAGCTGCTGCTCTGCCTCCTTCTACCTTTGATGAGAACAACATCCACTCTTTGTTGAGACTAGAAACAAAAGAACCTGATGACTTGTTTCAGACAGGAACGTTACCCTGATTGCGAATTAATTAGAGAAATTGTTTGTGTTCTGCTGTGCCCTGGGAAAATGAAGTCTTTTTGTGGGCCCAGAATAGCTTCTGTGTTTGAAATAATTAGGTTTGTGTTTGCAGTGCAGCTTAAAGTTTTGGAGTTTATTTAAAGGTGTATAGCTCTTTGAGGTTGAAAAGAAAGAGGGCAGATGTAGGCTGGAGATTGGAAAGCCTTTGCAGTGAGGGTGGTGAGACACTGGACCAGGCTGCTCATGGAGGTTCAGGGATGTTCCCTTCCTGGAGGTGTTCAAGACCAGGCTGGATGAGGCTTTGAGCAGCCTGGGCTGGTGGGAGGTGTCCCTGCCCATGGCAGGGGATTTGGAACTGGATGATCTTCAAGGTCCCTTCCAACCCAAACCATTCTGTGAAGCTATCAAAATGTTTCCTTTGTTTTCTAATCATTTAGGGGGGATCAAACTAGTAAGAAACGTGTTTGAAACCTCCAGCCAGCTCTGATGTAAGGGTACAGGTGTGAATGAAGCCTCTGAATAGTTATCATGGACTTCTACATCCTCCTTCTCAGTAGCCTTAGGACTCATTGCTCTCTGCAGGTCCCTGAACGAAGGTTGGAGTGTGGTGGGGCTTGGTTTCTTCTCCCTAGTATCAGGTGATAGAAGGAGAGGAAATGGCCTGACATTGTGCCAGGGGAGGGTTAGGTTGGAGATCAGGAAACATTTCTTTGGTGCAAGAGTGGTCAGGGATTGGAACAGGCTGCCCAGAGAGGTAGTGGAGTCCCCATCCCTAGAGGTGTTCAAGAAATGTGTGGCCATGGCACTTTGGGGCATGGTTTCATGGGCATGGTGGTGTTGGGTTAATGGTTGGATTTGATGATCTTTGAGGTCTTCCCCAACCAAAATAATTTTATTATTCTCTGATCCCACCAAGCTGCTAGGATCAATGCTTTCCAACCCAAGAAACAAAATATCTTTTTCACCCCTTCTTCCATCAAGACTCTCATCCTCCCATGGGTGATGCTCATCAGTACCCATGCTGATGAGGAATTCAGTGCTGATCTCTCTTAGTGCTAAAAGGTCCAGCTCCAGAAGCTTGCTTTAGCAGCTGTATTCACTGAGTTAAAATATCAGGAAGAAAAATAGCAATCTCTTCAGGTTTTTTTTGAGAGGGAAAGTAGCAAAGGTGAGTGTCACACAGCATGACAACAAGACTGGGTTCAGAGTTGGGTTGTTTTGTTCATTTTCTATTCCCCTCATGCAAAAGGTGCTTAAATAGAACACATCACAGGGTAGTCACATTTTTTTCTTTCTTCCCTGAAGTCAAAGGAGAGAACCACAGCACAAGAAATCCAGGTCCTTCTTTCTATAGTTAGCACAAGGGATGATTTAGTCCTCATCTCCAAAAGGAGGTTTTTGCAGGTGCCCAAGCTCATCATTTAGTGCACATCCTCAGAAGTGCTGTTCAGACCTCACCTTTCTGCCACTAATCTGTGCCAAGCAATCTCCATGTGGCCACAGAATGAACTACTGAAGAGTTCTTGGCCCCATGGTCAGGAACTGAGTTATTCTCACTGTGCTGGATTGTGGTTGAGATGTGTGAAGGTCAAACAGAGTCTGTGTCAAAGCTGCAGAAAGCCAGGAATTTTGTAGCTGTGTCCACATTCCCCACCCCAAAAGGTCATCACTGGGGAAGTTCTTCAGGACCAGAGCCATGTGCAAGAACTTACTCTCAAGGAAGCAGAGGAGGGATCCCAAGGCCACATGTTCTTCTGTTGAGATTTGCTCTAACCTGTTGGGTCTGGAGATTTCACACTAAGACTTTTTCTCTCTAGGTTTTTGGCACTGGAAAAACTGGGATGAAATTCTTACCTCCAGAAGAGCATGCAGGGCTGCAGACTCTCTGCAGAGGAGTCACCCAGCTTTCCTCTTTCCTCTCTAGGATGTCTCCTAGTCCAAGTGAGTGCTCACTGCAATGATCTTTGCCAAGGTGTTCAACCTTCCCTCCACTTTAAACAAGAGTAGAAACTCCTCCTATGGGGCTGAAGGCATCAGAGGATTCACTGAATGCTTTGAGGACCTGAGGGGCTTTTTGGTTGTGATGTCTCAGGCTGTTGCAAAAGGCTGTGAGGCCCTAAATCACCCCAGGCAGTTTTAAGGATGTCACCTGGAATGGCTTTAGTTTGCAAACTCACGGGAGGTAAGTGACTGGGGATGGTGGAACAGTCCCACTGGAGACAAAAGGACTCTTCACAGAGGAGTTGGAGAGGTTTGGTGGAGTTTGTTTCACAGCCTGTCTATGCAATTTAAGAATGTTGGATGTTGTTGCAAATCAGGTCTGGTTTCATTTAATGATCCTCACATTCTGCACCTTTCGCTGTCTCTCTCAGCTGTGCAGGGTTCATTAGGAAGAATACATGCAAATGGTAGCAACAGAAACTGAATCTAAAGTAAGGAACAGCACAACAAAGACTCCAGAACTCTTCCTGGGTTTCCTTCAGGATGAATTTTCTGTTTGTTGTATCGAATCATAAAGTGCTTTAGGTTGGAAGGGACCTTTAAAGGTCATCTTGTCCTGCGCTCAGCAGGGACTTCTGCAACTAGAGCAGGTTGCTCAGAGCTCCAAACAACCTGACCTGCAATGGTTCCAGGGATGGGGAATCTCCCATCTCTCTGGGAAACCTGAGCCAGTGTCTCACCACCCCCAGGGTAAAAATTTTCTTCCTTCTCTCCAGTCTGCATCTCCCTCATTTAGTTTCCATCCGTCACCCCTTGTCCTGCCACAACAGATCCTGCTAAAATATCTGTCCCCATCTTTTTATAGGCCCACTTTAAGTACTGAAAGGCCACAAGAAGGTCACTCTGGAGCCCTTTCTCCTCCAACCTGAACAACCCCAAATCACTTAGCCTGTCCTCATAGCAGAGGTGCTCCTATCCCCCAGCTTGCCCTTCAAAATGCTGCCAACTGCCTCAGTTAACCAGGCTATGACTTCACCACTCCATGAAGGGCACAGGAAAGAACTTTCCTGGTGTTATCCCATAAACCAGACCTGGGCCACTGGATCAAATCCCACCTCCACTAGAGTCAGAAGGAGCTTTGCCTGAAGGGCAAGGCTGCTGTCTCTGCCCAAAGCCAAACCTTTTCTCATACATCAAGAAGCTTCCTGGTAAAATAGAAGAGCAGAAGCCATCCCCTTTGACTGCTTCCCCATGCAAAGTGTAAACCTCACTGCACTCAGCAGTAAATTCCTTTAAACATCTCCATGAGCTGAAATTGCTTCATCTGTTGACCTCTGCTCAATGTGCAGCACTTCAGCCAACCCCAGCTGCCCGTAGCTGATGGGCAGCACAGGCTTAGTGCCTCTCTTGAACTCCTGAAGCTCTCTCCTCTTTCTGGATGGTGCTCTGCTTCCTTTCTCCCCTTTTTACCTGCTCAGTTGAGTCATCTGTTGTCTCCTCCATGACCTCCAAGAGCTGTTACTGTGATGGATGCCCTTTCTGTTGAGGGAATGGTGTTTCCATTGCACTTTTCCATCTTTTTTTTTGGTTGAATTGATGATGTAAGACTTTATGTACCAGTCCCCACAGCAGAGAGTTATCTACCCACATCACAAACTTACTCTCTTTTGGACAGGGATGGTAACAACTGTGGGGAAAAAAACCCACCTTTTGCATTCCAAGTCATAAAGAAACAAGATTTAGCAGCAAAAACTGGGTATGGAAGCTGCAGCAGTCCTCTGGCAGGGCAGAAAACCAGGGCCAACAGCCTCAAAGGACAATCACTCTGTTGGCAAGCTGCCCTGAATGAACTGGCAGATATGACCTTGTAAGCCCAAAGGGTCTGCAGTCCTCTGTGTTTTAGGCCCTGGTCCAAATGAGCTCTGACCTCTTCTTGGACAGAAGTGAGTCACCAATGTTTTGCTGAGACCAAAAGCAGAATGTTTGAAGAGCAAAATAAAATTTAACTTATTGATTGGAGAAAGAACTGCCTGACCAAGTTTGTACAACCAAGATCACAGGCTCACCAGATGTTAAGGGTTGGAAAGGACCTCTGGAGATCTTCAAGTCCAACATCCCTGCCAGAGCAGGACTATAGAATCTAGGTCAGGTCATACAGGAACAGATCCAGACAGGTCTTGAAAGTCTCCAGAGAAGGAGATTCCACAACCTCTCTGCTCTGTGACCCTTCCAGGAAAGAAGTTCTTCCTCATGTTGAGATGGAACTTTCTGTGCTGCAGTTTCCACCCATTGCCCCTTGTCCTATCACAGAGCACAAGTGAGCAGAGACTGTCCCTGTCCTTTCCTTCCTGCCCCCCAGCCCTCATATACTGATAGATATTGATCAGATCCCCTCTCCAGACTGAACAGCCCCAGGGCTCTCAGCCTTTCCTCATCAGGCAATGCTCAGCCCCTTCAGCATCCTTGCAGCCTTCTGTTGGACTCTCTCCAGCAGATCCTTGTCCCTCTTGAACTGAGGAGCCCAGAACTGGATACAGAATTCCAGGTGGGACCTCACTAGGGCAGAGTGGATGATGCATTGGCCTCCATTTCTCTCAATTAAAAGTATTGGCTGCTTTAAATCTTTTGTTTTGTCATTTATTCAGGGGAAAAAAAAAACCAAAACAAAAAAAACCCACCAAACCACCAGACACTGAATTCATTATTGCATTTCATTAAGTGGTAGATTGTACATAGTTTAATTTTACCAAATGAGAATTGGAGCAAAGTAGAAATTTAAGCACAGAGCCCATTCCTGGTTTTTAGGTGTATAATTCTTTCTCTTGCTTTGCCTGCCTGGAACTAATGTGGCATTAAGTATATTCTAATTTTAAAGAATTTAATACATGCATAATCTGCTTTACAGGCAGAGATTAGAATTTTTTTTTTTCATATTAAAATAAATTGGGACAACAGAGAAGAGTAACTTAGGGCAAATTCATTGGAACAAAAGAGGCAAAAGCTTCTGGGTCTTTAAGGTGCTTTTTAGAGCATTGCTATTCTGTACTTTAAAGAGTATTGTGTGAAGCTTACATTGAAAAGGACTTCTCTGGCCAGGCTGGATCAATGGGGCTGAGGTCAGTTGTCTGAGGTTTAACAAAACTGAGTGCTGGGTCCTGCATTTGGGTCACAACAACCTCATGAACGCTCAAGGCTTTGGGGCAGAGTGGCTGGAAACTGCCCAGCAGAGAAAGACCTTGGGGTGCTGGGTGACAGCTCCATGGACATCAGTCAGCAGTGTGCTCAGGTGGCCAAGAAGGCCACCAGCATCCTGGCTTGGGTCAGGAATAGTGTGGCCAGCAGGTGTAAGGAAGGGATTGTCCCCCTGCACTCAGCACTGGTGAGGCCACACCTTGAGTCCTGGGGTCAGTTTTGGGTCCCTCACTCCAAGAAGCACATTGAGGGGCTGGAAAGTGTCCAGAGCTAGGGAAGGGTCTGGAGAACAGGGCTGGGGAGGAGCAGCTGAGGGACCTGGGGTCATTCATCCTGGAGAAAAGGAGGTTGAGGGGAGACCTTCTGGCTCTTTACAGCTCACTGAAAGGAGATTAGGGCCAGGTGGAGGTTGGCCTATTCTTCCTAGGAACAAGTGATAGGAAAAGAGGAAATGGTCTCTAATTGTACCAGGAGAGGTTTAGGTTGGTCATGAGGAACAATTCCTTCCCCAAAAGCATGTCAAGGCCTGAACCACTCTGCCCAGGGCAGTGGTGGTGTCCTCATCCCTGGAGGTGTTTCAAAGCTGTGGAGATGTGGTGCTGAGGGCCATGGGTTAGGGGTGACCTGACAGTGCAGGGATAAGGGTTGGTCTTAATGTTCTTAAATCCCATGGAAAGGATTCTCTGTTTCTCTGATTTCTGGTCTTTCACATGGAGAGCACACACCTCAAAAAGAGGTTGCTGATGGATGTTACCCTCCAGATCTCATCTTACAGTGGGTGCTTGTCTGTATCATGGACAAGGAGTGGCTGCATCACCCATGGGAGCTTTGCCTTGATCCAGAGAGGATCAGCACTGATGCACCCCCCTGGCAGTGTGGATTTTTGGCAGGGGTAATCTGGTTGAATCCCCTGGGCTCTGGGTCAGGATGTCTAAACAGAGGTGCATGAAGAGATGTTGTTCTGAGCAGAGGTGGGCATAAACCATACATAAATGTAAGGAGGTGATTCAACAGGATTTACTGGTTGTATCTTTTCTAAACTGGGATTTCTTCAGCATAGACATTGAATTATAGCTAAGATGAGAAGGACTTCCTCTCTCTCCAATTTATAGTTTCTTGGAATGGTTTGGCTTGGAAGGGACTTCAAAGATCATCCAGTTCCAACCTCCCTGCCATGGGCAGGGACACCTCCTGCTAGCCCAGGTTGCTCAAGGTTTTATCCAGCCTGTCCTGGAACCCCTTCAGGGAGGGGGCATCCACAGTCTCCCTCTCCAGGGATAGGAAATCCTTCTGATAAAGACTTCTCTGTGTAAATCAGGTGTGAAATTCAGGAGAGACATTATTAGATGAGCTGCCATATGGAAAACCAACCCTGCCACTGTCTCAGGCACATTTTTCACTCCTCCAGGCAGCAGTTCCCCTTAAAACAAGCTCAGGGAAGTTTTGTACTTAAGCATAGTATCTCTATCTCAATTCAATTATGTGAGTCATCTCCACAGGTTAAACAGAAGATGCAGGTATTCCTGGCTGGGGTGTAATTCAGATCATTTGTATGCATTGGGTAGGGTGATTTATAACTGTATTTGCACTTGGAAATAAGAAAGGGACTCAGGAAGGAGAGATACTAACACCTCTTTTAAATACATTGCTCTGTTTTTCCTTTTCTTGCCTGCTGAAAGCACTTCACCTGTGCAATAGCAGCTTCTTTACCCATTCAGATAAATTTAAAGCTTACTCCTTAATAAGGCATTGAAGAGCTGCTAAAGTTATCAAATTAGTATTAGGGGAGGGGAAAAAAAAATAACCTGCTTCAGCAGCAACAAACCCAAGCCACCTGCTTGAATTTATTCTTAGGATGGGAGGAATTTGTATAAAGTGGGGGAAAAAAGGACAGGGAAAAAAAAGGTATCAGGAAAAGTAAAAAGAAGCTTTTCAAAAGCCTGATACATTACTTTGAATTTATAAATATTTAGCTGTCTGCTAGAAAGGGGGGGGGGGAGGAAGTACAATATTTTTTTGTTAGTAATACTTATAAATCAGTGTTAAAACATTTACTGAAGCTTGTGGTAAACATTATTTATAGCAACACAGAGCAAACAATTGTTGTTGTATTCATTTCTTGCCCATTAAGAGTTGGGGGGATGGGGGGAAAGGCAGTTTCCTCCAAAATCTTCTTGGAATGAGAAATATACCTGTGTTTCCTAGATGTATGCATACAAATATTGCTCAAATTCCAGGAAAATATCCTTCTCTTTCCTTTGGGATTTTTAAAATTGGTTTTCCCCCCGCTCCCTCCCTGGGATGTATTTATTTGGGGATGCAGCTGTGAGATAACTGCAACCTGTTCAAGCTCTGTAGGACTGGCAGCCTGGCATTACAGTTTGTGGTCTGTTAATTAGATGAGCAGGTGATTTGAGTTGAAAATAACTTGAGAAAGGAAAACTTCACTGTGGTGGGTTGAAATTACCCCCTCTCCCCCTAACATATTAGTTTTCTGACCAATGGAATTATTTAGACCTTATCATTCTTTTCCCTTTTACATCCATTGGTGATTTAGTTAACCTTCTGCCACTTTCTGCTCAAGATCTGTGGGAAATTTTCTAGGCACAGCTTAAAAACCCCCACATTCACCATCTCATGGTTCAAGGTGCTGGGCAGAGGAATAAAATTCCTGGAATCTGGATCCACAGAGTGACTTTTGAAGCAAGCTTTCAGTCACTGCAGCTATTCCTCAAGCATCCAGATGCTCTCACACAGATCGCTTCATACTGCAACATGATAATTCCCTTTTAAATATTACATTTGTTATCCCATACAGAAAATTACTTCAAACTTCACTTTTAAATTAAAAAAAAGAAAATCCTCCTAAGAAGAACAACCTCCTGTCTGCACTTGGTAAAGATAAGTTGCTCTCCAAAATGAGCCCTTTAAACAATATATTCCTATGATGTGGATACAGCAGCATGCTGTGCAAATATATATGTAATAAAAATTAGGCACCTAATGAATACTAGATGCAAATTATGGCTTTGATATGCTTTGTGCATATGAGGTGCTTTAAATATAGGACACCACCACGGCTGAAAAGTTTAGGAGGAAGGGGTTGGTTGTTTTGGGTTTGGGGTTTTTTTGTGTAACTACCACGGTTTGATTTTTAAATCTGAGATGCTTAACCTCTGCAGTGAATTGTGCTCAAAATAAATAAGCCCCAAGCCACACAAAAGCTGTTTAGCAACAAAAGTACTTTCACTGGCAAAAAAAACCCCCAAAAACCAAACCCAAACTACTAAACATCCCCCAAATCTTTTCATTCTGTAATCATTGTTTTACATCTCTCTTTGTGAAAGATTCACTACAACAACAGCAACAAATCATTCTTTGGGAGCAACAGAAATCCCATTCTGTAATTAAAAAGGAAATTATTTTCTGCCTGTTGTTTGAGCTTCCAAAACAAAAACAAAACAAAACAAAACAAATTTATGAAATGTTACAGGAGATGAAAGGTTTCATTTTGAATAACCATGACCTGTCTGGAATCCCTGCAACCTGTTTGCAGTCCCTGTGACCTGTTTGCAATCCCTGTGACCTGTTTGCAATCCCTGTGACCTGTTTGCAGTCCCTGTGACCTGTTTGCAGTCCCTGTGACCTGTTTGCAATTCCTGTGACCTGTTTGCAATCCCTGTGAGCAGTTTAGGTTTAAACTAACCATACAATGTCTGCTTTACAGTAACATCCTAATCACTACTAACCTAAATATTTGATGCAGGCTTGCTTTATGAAGTGGTTTTAGTTCTAACTCTAAGGAGAAAGCAGCATTTGGGATATTAGGCAAAACTGAGGGGTGAGGGGGAAATGTGTTAAACGCTGGCTTGGATTTAATTTCTGAAGCTGTGGATAATTATTTTCCAAACAGTGATTAATAAGTGTCCATTTTCATGTAATAGATGCAATCTCACTCAGGCACCCTGCCACTCTGTTTAATACAAGTGTATCCTAGTGTAAAAAGGAGCTTGTCATACTTATCTCTAATGGTGAACGATTTCTCTCTCTCTTCCTGAAGACACTTTGCACCCAATATTCTCCAATTCTCTCATGCCACAGGCTGACAAATAAGCCAACAGCCCAGTGGGAAGCAGGTTAGCATTGACAGGGAGGTGTATGCCCTCCAGAAGATGTGCAGGAGATAGCTGGGGGTTTGTTTTATTTATCTGGGTGGGGTTTTGTGGGTTTGTTTCTTTGGTTGGTTGGTTGGTTCTTTTTTTTCCTGTTAAATCACCCCAGATCCACATATGAAGAGTCCTTGCTTCTAGCAACAGGCACACAAATGTTTTTACATGTCAGTAAAATATGATCTGAGGGCAATATAGCAGTGAGGAATCCTGGCAGTTGTCAGGAAGTGGGAGGAAACTGAAGCATTGTTTTGCTCCTGTTGGAATTCTTCAACCTGCAAAAAAAAAGCAGAAAGGGATCTGTCATGGCAAGCAGTGCTGCAATTAATACCTGTTAACTTCTGCTTTCCACTGATTTCTGAGCTTTCTCTCTTGAATTCTCTTTTCAAGCACCCTGTGCTGCATGGAACAGACAACATTTTGTCCTGATCCATGGGTTAGGAGGAGCAGCTGATTAATCCCATGTCAACAGGCTTGACCCTGTGCAGAAAGCAGAATCATAGGAGGCCTGCTTCACAATATATCAAGGATGCAGTTGCTTATTTTCTCTGCTTTGTAGAACTCTACCCCATCACCCACAAATGCAGAGTAAGTTGGGTCAGTGTAGTTTGGTCATTTATTCCTTTTTATCTTCTTAGACAGGGAATGTGGATTCTTTTTTTGTGTTTCTTTCAAATATTTTGATGGAAAATGCTCAGTGTGTTTCCAGCAGCTTTCAATTTTTTCACCTGCTCTCAACATCTCAGCAGAATCAGGTGGATCTGTGTGTTGCTTTAGGTTCACCTTTCCACCAGCAGTGAGATCTGTGCCACACAGCAGCTCCATCAATCCATTCCAGAAAATGCTTAAAGAGCACAGCTCAGTCCTGCAAGTGAGTAGGATTTATCCTTCCAGGAAGTCCTATTAGCTTCAGTCCAGCACTTTATTCCAGCAAAAACTTGCAGATTTGAGTCCTTCCTAAGCTTCAGACCAATCATTTATTCCAGCAAGAACTTGCAGATTTGGGTCCTTCCTAAGCTTCAGTCCAACCATTTATTCCAGCAAGAACTTGCAGATTTGGGTCCTTCCTAAGCTTCAGTCCAACCATTTATTCCAGCAAGAACTTGCAGATTTGGGTCCTTCCTAAGCTTCACACCAACCACTTATTCCAGCAAGATGTCACAGATTTGGGTCTTTCCTTAGCTTCAGCCCAGACATTTATTCCAACTAGAGCTTGCACAGTCAGGTCCTTGCAGCATGATATTCAAAGATATTTTGTTTGTTTGTTTGTTAGGTTTTTGGGTTGTGTTTTTTGTTTGTTTGTTTGTGTTGGTCAGTTGGTTTGGGTTGGTTTTTTTGTTTGTTTGGGGTTTTTTTTAGGGTTTAAGGTTTAAAAAATACATTTTTAATTATTTAACCTGCCACAAATGTGTGTTAAAAAGAAAATTGTTCATCCACTAAAGCTTTAATTTTTCTTCCTCTAAAGCTTTAATTTTTCTTCCTCTAAAGATTTAATTGTTCTTCCTCTAAAGCTTTAATTGTTCTTCCTCTAAAGCTTTAATTGTTCTTCCCCTAAATCTTTAATTGTTCTTCCTCTAAGGCTTTTACTTATGGCTGGACATACAGTATCTGGTGTGTGTATATATATATTAGCCTGGACTTGCTGGGTAGGCTGGATGGAATGAAAACAGTTCTTTACTAATGCTAAAAGATTCCAATCCTGCCACAAATGTGTGTAAAAAGAAATGTGTTCTTCCATCAAAGCCTCTGCTGTGGCTGGACATACTGGTTTCTATTAGTTTGGAATTGCTGGGTTGGGCTAACCCAATCTTTGCAACTGTTGTTCTGAGCAAGAGAGAACAGAATTTATGTGTTGCCATTTTTAGCAGTGAGGTGCAGCATCTTGCCCAGGACAGTTTGGAAATATTAATGAAATTTTCCATTTTAAGCTGTGCATTTTTCTATAGGGCAGCTCCAGAATCTGCCCTTTATTACTGTCATGTATACACTGCTGGGAGGGAAGGAAAACAAACCCAAAGGACACACAAAGCACAGCAGCAAACCCAAGCAGCACAGCAAAAAACCAAACAAACAGAAGGTACACAACATAAGAAAATAAAGCCAAAACCTGTGGAAATCTTCTCATGTAAACTGCATAATAGCACTTCAAATGGCCCCTTTCTGTCAGCCACTGTAACCATCACATCCCCATTTCTGCTGCAGTCAGGTGAACTGTCAAAGAGCTATTACGGTTGGCTGCATAGAATTGTGAGGAAAGACAAATCTCTGCAATTTTCTCCTCGGACAATAAATGGTTCTTTGGGTGCCTTTACGTTTTCCTATACAATATTTGGTAAAGAAAAATAAAGTAAGTTTTAAAATCTATTTTTTTTCCTTATTTATGGTGTTTTGGTTTTTTTCTTTACATGCAAGAGGCTTTATTTGGGCTGAAACCTTTGCTCTGATTGTGTAGCTCTTTGATGGATGCACATTAGCATTCCAGTGTGTGGGTAAGATTTATATATATTCCCCCCCCCCCTCTTTTTTAAATACCTAATGTAGCTTTATATATATATATATTTACTTCTCCCCACCCTTTTTCAATACCTAATGTACCTTTATATATATACATTTTTACTTCCCCCCTTTTTAAAATATCTAATGTAGCTTTATATATTTATTTTTACTTTCTCCCCCCCTTTTCAATACCTAATGTAGCTTTATATACACATTTTTACTTCCCCCCTTTTTAAATACCTAAAGTAGTTTTAGATTTTTTAACTTTTTCCACCCGTTTTTAACACCTAATTTATCTTTATATGCACATTTTTACTTCCCCCCTTTTTAAATACCCAATGTAACTTTATATACACATTTTTACTTCTCCCTTCCCTTTTTTAATACCCAATGTACCTTTATATATATTTACTCCCCCCCTTTTTAATACCTAATGTAGCTTTCTATATACATTTTTACTTCCCCTCTCCCCCCTTTTTTAACATCTAATGTAGCTTTATATGTAGATATTTTTGCTTTGCACTCCTCCCCTTTTTTTAACACCTAATGTAGCTTTATATATATATTTTTACTTCCCCTTCCCCCCCCTTTTTAACACCTAATGTAGCTTTATATACATATATTTTTACTCCCCCCTTCTTCTCCCTTTTCTGATACCTAAGGTAGCTTCCATCAGACATTTAAGGCGGTCTGGCAGCGTGCGGAATTTTTAACACGGGGTTTTTGCAGGGTTAAAAATAAGGGAAAATGGGGGCACACACACAAAAATGTAGGCACAAAGGCAATTAAAAAAAATAGCTAATAGTGACCCCCCCAAAAATATGTGTGTGTATATATATATATAGAAGGCATTTAGGCTGCTTAAAATCCTGTGTGCTCAGAAGGGGATGCGTTGCTGTGATGCGTGATGCAGCGCTTTCTGATAAGCCTTATCTCATAAATAAATAAAAAAGGACCTCCTCCTGAAAGGTTTGGTTTGGGGTTTTTGGTTTGGTTTGGGGTTTTTTTTTTTTCTTCCTTTGGAGGGAAGGATTTTGTCCAACCTGGTGAGCTTCTGTCATCTAAGCAAAACGGGAGTTTGGTTGCGCCTCTCGTACGGTTAATAAACACGTGGTTGGCAGGAGCCACGAGGAGGTTTCTTGCTGCTTGTTTTTCTCCCCCCTTCTATAAAAAATTAAAGGTGTTGCAGGAGTGACCTTTCCTCTGCTTGAGTCATCTCCCTTTTTGCTCACTGCAATTTGCCTTGCTGATCAGGAGCACAAGCTGGAATTTTTATGGCCATAGGAAGAGGGCGAATGATAACTCATTCCTTAAAAATTAAGTTGAAATTTTTTTCTTTTAAGTGCCTTAGAATTAAGTTGTTTTTTTTTTTTAAGTTGTTTAAAAATTAGGTTGAATTCTTTAAAGTTTCTTAAAAATTAAGTTGGGATTTTTTTTTAAGTGCCTTAGAATTAAGTCGCTCGTTTTTGTTTTTGTTTTTAAGTTGCTTAAAAATTAAGTTCAATTTCTTCAAGTTTCTTAAAAATTAAGTTGGGATTTTTTTTTTAAGTGCCTTAGAATTAAGTTGCTCTTTTTTTAAAAAAGTTGCTTAAAAATAAAGTTGAATCTCTTCAAGTTTCTTTAAAATTAATTTGAGATTTTTTTTAAGTGCCTTAGAATTATTTTTTTTTTAAGTTGCTTAAAAATTAAGTTGAATTTCTTCAAGTTCCTTAAAAATTAAGTTGGGATTTTTTTTTTAAATGCCTTAGAATTAAACTGATTTTATTTTTTGTAAGTTCCTGTAAAAAGAAATTTTCATTTCTTCAAGTTCCTTAAAATTAATCTGGACTTTTTTTTTTTTTTTAAGTGCCATAGAATTAAATTGGTTTTACTTTTTTTTTTTTAAGTTCCTTTAAAAGTAAAGTTGAATTTTTTTCAAATTCCTTCAAATTAAGTTGGACTTTTTTTTTTTAAGTGCCATTGAATTAAATTGGTTTTACTTTTTTTCCTTAAGTTCCTCTAAAAATAAAGTTGAATTTCTTAAAGTTCCTTAAATTAAGTTGGATTTTTCTTTAAAGTGCCTTAGAATTAAACTGGATTTTTTTTTTAAAGGTCCTTTAAAATAAAGTTGAATCTCTTCAAGTTCCTTAAAAATTAAGTTGGAAATTTTTTTAAAGCTCCTTAAAATTAAGTTGTTGGGATTTTTATTTTTGTTGTTTTAACCTATTTAAGTCAGATTTTTTTCAAGTTCTTTAAAAAACATCCAATTTAATTTTAAGGCACTTTAAAACTCCCAACTGAATCTTAAGGAACTTGAAAATATTCAACTTTATTTTGAAGGAAAAAAACCCCCAAAAACAAACCCAAAAAATCCATCTTAATTTTAAGGGACTTTAAAAATCCCAACTTAATTTTGAAGCTCCTTTTGAATTTAGTCAGATTTTTGCAACTTCCTTAAAATGAAGTAATTTGTTTTAAGCACCTGAACATCAAGTTGAATTATTAATTTTTTAAAGTTACTTAAAATTTAATTGGATCTTTTTAAAGTTGTTTAAAATTAAGATGGATTTTTTTTCAAATTAAATTTGATTTTTTTTTAAGTTCCTTAAAATTAAGTTGTTGTTTTTAAATTTTTGCTAAGCTCCTTAACATTAAATTGGATTTTTTAATTCTCAAGTTCCTTAAAATTAATTTTTTTTTTAAGTTCTTTAAAATAGATTAGCATTATTTATTATTTTTGTTGGTTTGTTTGTTTCTTCTGGGCATGATTTTGGTGACATTTGAGACCTCTCAAATGAAAACAGAAAGCAATCCTGGATTTTATTTATAACTCTATAGCCTCATCACTGAATTTCCTCCTAGTAATTGTCTAAGCAATAAATGGTATTAAAGACATCCTTTGCATTTGATTCAGTGCTATATTAGAGTAGAAATTGAGCAGAATTCTCTGGGTTTTATTCTTTTATCAAATAAGATTTTAATTTGATGCCTCTTTCTGGCAAGATCTTTATTTACTCCATTCCTTCCTCTGTGGTGTTCAGGATGTAGCCCTACAAACAAGTTGAACAGAACTAGGGAATGGTCCCTGCCCCAAAGTATTAACATTTATGATTGAAAATTCCATTTTGAAGCATTCCTGGAAAGAAAAAAAAAAAAAAAAAAAAAAAGATAGGAGGCAGCTTAACCAGAGGGAACCCAGCCCTTAGTCACCGAGTTTGCTTTTGCTCTTTTCCATAGGTGGTGTTGCTGGGGAGGAGTTTTTCTCTGTATTAAATTGGTTCTTCCTGGCTTTTTTTGTTTGTTTGTTTCCCTCATGGGGAAAAAAAAAAAAAAAAAAGAAGATGACAAAGATATTGGAATATCATCTATCAGTCTATTTATTTATTTACTTATTTACAGATAGTTTATTTATTTACTTATTTAGAGGTAGTCCAGTTTGGAAAACACTGTTTTGCAAGCTGATTTGCTTCTGCATTTTGCTTATAATAAAGCAGAATATCACTCATTTTCTGCCTGTCTGCTAGACTGGACAAATCAAGGTGACAATCCATGGTTAACTCTGTCAGGCCCTTTGTCCTGCTGCTTCTGTGGATGGCAATACAATGGGAACAAAGTGGAATATATAACCATCCAGCTGCCTTGTTGTGACAGCTCAGCCCCGTGCTCCAGCCCCTGTTTGCCTATCGATAGCTGGGTCCAGGAGGTGACAATGCAAATCGTGGGAGAGAGCTTCCCTGCAAAACAAAAAGAATCATAGCAAGAGGATGGGGATGGGGGGGAGAAGGAGGAAATAAATAAAATAAAATCATCAGGCTGGCCTTGGGAAAGAGAAACTCCTGAAAAGCTCTGTTTTGGGTCCAGTTGCTACGTGGAGATGTAGGTGCTGCGTTTTTAACCGCGGTGTGCTGCAGGTAGGCTCCCGCGGTTCAGTCGATCCCACGGTGCTGCTCGCAGGGCTCTGCCTTGCTGCCACTTTTAAGGCAGTTTATATTTCATTTAAGCAGACAATTAATCATCTTTACAGTGCCGACGCGACTGGCCTCAGCAGCGTTATTTAATTAAAGTGGAAATTATTGTACAGTAAATAGAGGCTTCCAACTAGCCAGGCCAAATTAAATGCTGAGGTCTATTTCTTACCCGCCGTGTTTCCAATTTAAATGTTCATCCAAAAGGTTACACTTCACGGGCTGAAATCATTTTTATGTTGTAACTGTTGCTAAACCCAAAGATCAACTGTACCTGAGCCCTCTGCCTCTTCTGAGCTGCAGGAACGTGTCCACACTATCTATATTTCTCCTATTGCATTTCCTATTGCATTTCCTATTAGTGATCTTTATGACTGATGCTCCTTAAGCATCAATTTTTCTCTCGGTACTTTGCCTCTTCTGTCACGACAGCCTNAAAAAAGAAGAAAAAAAAATAAAGGGGAGAAAAATGAGAAAAGGAAGAAGGAAAAAGAAGAAGGTAAAGAGGTAGAAGAAAAAAGGGGAAAGAAGAAGAAAAAG
Organism: Indicator maculatus; assembly: GCA_013399975.1. Taxonomy (NCBI): domain Eukaryota; kingdom Metazoa; phylum Chordata; class Aves; order Piciformes; family Indicatoridae; genus Indicator; species Indicator maculatus. The sequence goes on along the minus strand of VXBD01002076.1, from coordinate 99,587 downwards.
AAGGGAAATGAAAAGAAAAAATGAAGGAAAAAAGAAAAAACAAGAAAAAAGGAAGGAAAAAGAAAAAGAGAAAAGGGGGGGAAAGAAAATACAAAGAGAAAAAAGATAAAAGGAAGAAAAATTAACGAAAAGAAAAAAGGAAGGGGGAAAAAGGAGGAAGGGAAAAAGAAGAAAAGGAGAAAAAAAAAAGAAGAAAGAAAGGGAGAGGAAAAAACCACACAGAAAAGGACAGGAAATTAAAAAAAAAAGAAAAAGATAAAAAAAAAAAAGGGGGGGAAGGAAGGAAAAAAGACTCTTTCCTCCATTTTGTTTCAGCCTGGTAATGAAGCAATTAGACAACAAAATGGAGGTGCTCTGCTTCGCTTCTCCTCCTGCATCCTACCTTGGGTGGCTCTTACCTGCATGCAGGCAGCAGGCACAGCCCTGGTGAGACTGGCCCCTGAAGAGCCATCCTGTGCTGGCCTAGAAGTGACCACTAATCAGGGGGCCTTTGAGTGGAGGAAGACCTTCCCAATGGGAGAATTCCACCTGGCACCTGCGCTACCTGCAAATCCCACAGCTCAGCTCCTTCTTCAGCTTTACTCCCTCCTTATTTTCCCAACGACCTGACAAGGTGTGGTGGGGCTCAACCTGCCAGGGGTGGAAGCATCTTTGCTTTTCCACCTCTGTTTTTTTGCTTTCACACAGAAGAGAAGAAGCCAACCCAAGGCCAGGCCAAGCCAAGCCAAGCAGCTATTTGTTGTCTGTTGCAGCTTGCTGCAGACCATCCACAACCTGTCCAGCGAGGATCAGACCAGAATAGTCTCAGTCCTATCACAGCTCTAATCAGCTCCAGCTTCCTGAGTGCTGGAAAACACAGCTCCTGAATGCTGGAAAACCTCTCAGTCCTTAAGTGCAGCTCAGGTCTTCCACAGGAAAAGCAGAAGGCACTTTTTCTGGAGAGGATTTCCCCCTTTTTCCCTCCCCCCCCTTTTTTTTTTTTTTCCTTATTTTTCTTTTTTTTTTTCTCTTCCCCCCTCTTTCCCTTTTTCTTTTCCCCGCCTTTTTTCCAGTTTTCTTCTTTTTTTTTGCCTTTACCCCCTTTTCCTCCTTTGTTCTTTTTTCCCTTTCCGTTTTTCCTTTTGTTCTTTTTCTGCCCTTTTTTCTTCCCCCCATCTTTTTCTTTTTTTTCCCTTTTTTTCCTTTTCCGCATTTTCCCCTTTTGCTCTTTTTTTCCCTTTTTTCTTTTTTCCCCTTTTGTTCTTTTCCCCCCTTTTCTCTCCCCTTTTCCTTTCCCCCTTTTTCTTTCCCCCTATTTTTCCCTTTTTCCTCCTTTTTTTTAATACCTCCATTTTTCTTTCCTATTTTTCCCTCTTTTCTTCTTTTTTTAACTTCTTTTTTTTTAAATACAGTGCTGCCATGTCTGCACTTTTTTTTTTTAAATTGCATATTTATCAGGTTATGAATTATTTATGAGCTGAGAAGGAAGAAGGGGGGAAAAGACTGGAAGGGGAAGGAAGAGTGAGAAAACATATGTTTGGGTAGAGGAATACCTTAAATGAATCCACTAACCAAGTCTGTTGAAGGATTACTTATGATTACTTTTTTCCCCTCCTGTTTCGTTGTGTTCCCTTTGCATCTCTTTTGGTCATCCTCTCTTCCCTTTGTGTGGTCACTTGTTTGGGTTTGTTTGGCTTTGTAAAGGAGCAGGAAGGGATTTGGGGGAGGTAGAGCTTCTCTTTTGCCACGGAAATGCATCGAGACTTTCTTTGACTTCTAAAGTACAGGGTGTTTAATAAATATTAATCCTTCAACTGTCAGCCTGAATTATTGTCAAAAAAAAAAAAAAAAAGAGGCTGACAGATTGAGGATTAATGACATGTTTCATAAATTAGAAATGAGCTATCAGCAGAATGTCCAAAGTGGGGATCAAGAGCGGACCTGATTTGTACCTTTAGACCAGTTGAACATCCCACCTCTGCCAGAGGTGAGCTCAGACTCAAGGAGAAAATAAAAACAAACCTCCTGCAAACACACCTCCTGCTCCTCAAGCACCAGGATCTGACATCCAGAGCCTTTCTTCTTTAGGCTCTGACTGTACCAAAACAGCAAGGATGTCTCAGACACCAGATAATTTGATTAGACAGAAGCAGAAACATAGTCTCTTTTCTTTTTTTTTCCTTTTTATTTCCCCTCCCCCTTTTTTTTTTTTTTTAAACTTGGAGGAAAATTGGGGGAGGCAAAGTCATTTCTGCTCCAACATCTCCACATTGTACCTTCCCTCTCTGAAAAAGGCGACGGCAAGCCGAAGGCGCAGCCTTCCGAGGGGGGAAACTGTTCAAAAGGGGAGCTGCTGCCTCCTCCTCAAAACAAACAAACAAAAAGATTAACCAAAAAAATATTTCCAGTATCAATTATGTGTTAAGGGAAATATGTTTGTGTAAAACAAGGAGCAGGGATTTAATCTGAGGTGACAGCGTTTTTAGGGGAGGCTAATGTGTGTCAGAAAACATTGTGTACAGTCTTTAATCAAACTCATGATCCCCCAGCTGAATGATTGCTCCAAAAGCTGATTTTACTGTAGTTTCTAATTCATTAGAAGCAAATCTCTCTCCCTCTTTCTGCTTCCCTCTCTCTTTTTTTTTTTTTTTTTTATTTGATGTTATTAAGGAAAAAACCCCAAATGTAAGATCAGATCTTTATTTTTTTTTGGGGGGGGGGTGGCTGAACCAAAGCAAGCAGCTGTTTGGGGGTTGCCCTCCTTGCTGTCAGCACAGAGGTACCCACCATGAATCTGGGCTACCACAGTGTATAAAAATGTTTAGCTTTAATCACTCCCTAATGGCAGCGACTTATGTCCTTAGTGCAGTCGATTTGTTTCCTGGGTTTTTAAAAGTAGATTATTTCCATGGTGCAGGCTTAGTGTAAGCTGTTGAGAAACCACAAGCACTGCACTTCAGCCTGAGTTTGGGATGTTGGCCAAGGGTAATCTGATTAAAAGGGCATTTATTTATTTATTTATTTATAATTTTTTTTTTTTTTTTACAACATTGTGGTGCTCTGAAAATTCTGTGTAGCCAGAGAGAGGAAGGTCCAAAAAAAAAGAAACCAAACAAAAAAAAAAAAATTGCTTTTTCAAAGCTAACAGTTGGGTGGTTTGGTCGTTGTTTGGGTTTGGTTTTGGTTTAGTTTTTTTTCTTTGCCTGAGCAGAATTCAAAGCATGATAAGCAGCATCACTGGAGTGATTCTCTTCGACAGTCTTGCAACTGGATAAACAAAGCATCCTTAGTAGCACATCTGTTACAGCCCCACAAGCAAATTCATGATCTATTTCATGCAAGGTTTGTTTGGGTTTTGGCTGTTTTGGTTTTTTTTTTTCTCCCCTCCTTGTTTGCTCTGTCTTTAATCACGTTTGGTTGCTGCAGAGGTGTGAGGTTCTGAGGCCTTGCTTTTAGCTGGAGGAAGGGAAATGTTCTCCCCCCCCTTTTTTTCCCCTCTCCTCTCCTCCAGCAGCTTTTCTCTTTCCGTGACGTGACATTTATAAACGCTCCGTGCTGCAGAAGTGGTTATTTGTGATGTGCTCCAAGAACCAGTGTTGGGTACCATATTCCTGAGAAGTTTAGCAGCTGGATGTTGTTAAAAGATAATTATCCTATCTCGAATCTGGGATTCCTTATCAGAGCTAGAATGTAATACTAATTAAATATGTCATGTTTGCACACATCAGAACACACTCAAAAGATCTGTTCCTGGATCGTTTGCCTTATTGAACTACTTCCATATCCTGCTGCAGCAAGGAAAGCAGGGAGGAAAAGGCAACAGCTTTCTGTCTCTGCCCTTCTTCCCAGCCCTGTCCTGCTCCTGAGTGGCAAGTTCAGGCTGGTTCTCCACATGTACTGACAGTACAGGACAGCTTACAGCAAGGCAGATCTGCTCTTGGGTTGCTTGCCTTATTGAGCTACTTCTATATCCTCAGCAGCATGGAAAGCAGGGAGGAAAAGGCAACAGCTTTCTGTCTCTGCCCTTCTTCCCAGCCTGTCCTGCTCTTGAGTGGCAAGTTCAGGCTGGTTCTCCACACATGCTGATAGTACAGGGAGTGCTTACAGCAAGACATTTGTACACACAACGCACTTCAAAGTCACCAGGTCCAGCCAGACAACACAACACATCAGCCTGGCACCAGCCTCTGCTCTGACAGGCAAAATGAAATTTGTTTTGTTTTGTTTTATTCCCTGACAAAACAGGCTATTTTAGTGGGCTTAATAAATAATGAATGACAAGACATGGTTTCTTCTCTTCTCCTCCAGCACGTGGCTCTCTGGAAGGGGAAGGGGGAAAAAATGTATAATGAATTAAGCTGAATTAAATTTCCCAACTCTCTTGTCTTAATTGTGGCTGCTGACTTGTAAGCAAATCAAGAGGAAGATGCATCATAAACCTGGTTTGTTTTGGTTTTTTTTTTTCCTTCCCCATCCCCCCAGAGGCCTTGGTGATAAAATTACAATTATATTTCCTTCCAAATGGAGATTTATATTTTGTTTATCTTCTCCCACATAGGTCACAACATCTGTATCTCCCTCGGAGCATGTGGCACAGCATGTTCTTCCCTGGCTCTAGGAGCACCTTGGGGGTTTTTGGAGGGTTTTTTTGGTTTGGTTTGGTTTTTTTTCTGCCTGTCAGCACTTTCAAACTGACAAGCCTGTGACTAAAGCAGCCTTTTAGATACATCACTCACTGCTGGAATGGGAGGCAGAGCCAGCTCTGCATTGACTCTGTTTTACCTATGGATATACACATCCCACTTCTCACTCAGCCAAGCATTCATGCAGCCATCTCTGAGCACAGGTAATTACAGAACAAAAAACCCATCACTTTTCAGCCATGATTTTCACAATTCTGGGTGTTTCTTGCTGTATCGCTCTCCAATGTATAGCTGTGAGGTAAAGCCACATGTGAAACTGCTTTTAAATCTGCTGGACGTGGAGCCATGGAGCAATCCAGCATGAGGCTGCATGTCCCAGAGCCCGGATGGGCTGAGAAAAGCTTTTCCAGGGCAGCCCAGCTCGGGAGCCTTTGATGCAGTGCTGGGTTTTGGTTTATTTACTGATGTGTGTCTTCAGCAACTGTCAAAACTGCTTGGAGCAACGAGATTCAGGCTTTTCCAGTCCCAGTGACTAGCCAGCCTCCCCAGGCATGAAGAACTGCTTCGGGGTAGCTCTAGCCCACAAATTCACTTTGTGTGACCATAAAAACAGGCAGGAAGGGGAGGAGAGGAGCGGGGTGGGGGGAGGGTGCAAAAAGGCAATTTTCTTGGGAGAGAAGCTGAATGAAGGTGTCTTTGTGTCACACTTTATTTGCTGCGTTGTAACCACCCTTCCTCAGACACTGAGGCAGAATTAATTGAGAAACATCTGTTTGCTCTCACTGTTTACTCTGGATGGGTCACCACAGCCCTGCTTTCTGCCACACTGAGGACTACCAAGCGTTTGGGGTTTAATCTTCAAATTCAGCCTCTACCTTTGGTTGAGATTTTCCTTTTTAAGGCTGAATTTTCTGCCTCTTAAAATGAGACATTCAGGCCCCCCAAAGCTGACCTCCTGTCACAGGGAAACCATTAGAAAAGGAGAAGATTTCTCGCTAGCCAAGGACACCTGTGATTCTGTGTTGCTTTCCAGAGCACAAAGCCCTACAGATGTGCTCTTTCTTCCAGCCTAAAACGCTTCTGATCCATAAGAAGCTCCAATCCTTCCTTTTTCTCACCCCCAAAAGAGAAGAAGGGGAGAGAAAGAAAGAAAATTATGTGCCTTCAGCTCAGCTGCTCTCTGCTGCTTCTTTCAAAAGCCGAGGCTGTTGCCGTTTAACATAAAACCTTGTGACCTTCCCACCGCGGCTGCTTTGAAACACCGAGCTATTTAATGATGCAAATTGCAAACAGAGGGAAAACATCAGAAGAACCTGTCTGGAAATTAGTGTGTTTGACTGAAAATTAGCAAGCTTAATCGAACCTGCAGGAAGTGGCTGCTTCTATTCAGGGTCCTGCCTCCGAGCTTTTTGTCCGTCGGGGCTGTGCTCCAAGTTTATGGAACCTTCAAAGGTGCAAGAATTTAGGCTCCGTGTAACACCCACCTCAGACTGCTCCTGACTGATTTGCTTCTATTTTACCCTAAAAGCCTTCATATCTTAAGCAGTAATAAGCTTTGGATCAGGCAGACTCAGGGTTCAGATCCTCACTGCCTTAGACCAGCAAAGTGATGTTCAGTTGGTGTAACTGAGGGCAGGATGCGTGCAGGGATGGTGCTTATCCCTTCATCTAAGTATGGAGGGGACCCTCCACAAACAGGCTTCTTTCTTTTTGGTGAGGAAGAAAGACCTCAGCTGCCCATGTCACCCTGCTCTATAGCCACAGGATTTGCATTGAGAGGAGCTCCTGGGGCAGGGTGATTAAGAGGAAGGAGTGGGAAGGCCAAGCAGCTGCTGGCAGAGGCAAAGTGCCTCCCTCAGCCTGTGCCCATCCTCACCACCCTGCAAAAGCATCTTGGCCAGAGGATCTTTGCTCTCTTTACTCTCTCTGAGGTCTCACTACCAGGTCTTTTCAGGGACAAAGTGGGGATAATCCATTGGGTTTTGAAGGAAGGGCAAACCAAAGGCGCTGCTCCAGGTCCTGCTGGCTAATCTCTATTTTTTTCTGAATGTGTATCTAGGTCTCCTAGCTCATATTAAGTACAAATTGCCACCAGTAGAAATGCAGGAATTTAAAGGCAGAATGAAGCAGACAGGTGCTGCTGAGTTTGGTTTAGGTTAAAAACTCTGAATGTGCCAAGAAAAAGGGAGATTGTTTAACATGTGCCCACCAGCCACTCTGTCTCCCTCCCCTCCACCAGTTGTGAATGGTTAACTGTAATTTCTTGGGCTGAATTTTCCTGCCATTGAGGATGGGGACACTTCACTGGAAACACCATTTGCCTAAGTCAAGGGTGTGCTTTGAGCTTGCAAAGCTCAAGGACTGAAGAAAAACAGCTAACTAATAAAAAGATGTAAGGAGAGATCCACGCAGCCATGGTTCAAAATGTTTAAATGGGAGTGCTTGAAATTAGGACTGAAAATCCTCTTCAGGCACAAACATCTGAAGGGTCTGACTTTTGCTTCCCCTCCTATTGGTAGGATTTCAGTTACAGGCTGAAAACCAACTTGTTTTTGTTAGGGACCCACATTTGGGTTTAATAGCCTGGATTTCAGCACCTTGCTTTAGATGTTTATTTTAATGGCAGTTTCTCAGTGAAGATAGTGAGGAAGCTTTGTCTGAGGAAGGGGAGACGAAAATCAGCCTGCTGGTGGTATTTTGTCTTTTGAAAAAGGGTAGTTTCAGAAGTGTAAAGAGATTTTTCTAAGCCTCATAGGAAATTGCTGCAAAAGAAAGGACTAAAATAGTGCATTTGTGGGAGTTGATTAAATTGGATAATGTTTTATAGCAGAGGTATTTCCATGAACATCTCCATCTTGCTGGGTCCAGACATTTTGTTCTCTTGTGCCACTGATTTTTCAGGTGATATAACAATACTCAATTTTATTTTTCTTCCTTATTTTCATTTGATTCAGGTACTCCATTCCCAAGGGTGTCCACAAACAAGCAAACATACCCACAGAGCCACTCAGGTCTCCAATAACAGCTAGAGCCCCGTTGCACAAGATTGACTCTTAGGAAAGGTGACTAACTTCATCTGTTCTTCTGCAGAGAGATGCCTGGCACAAAGGAAAAGCTGAGGAAGGAAGGGAATTGTTGCCATTCCACTGCCATGGTGAACCCTTTGATGGAAAGAGCACAGATAAGATCCATATTGCTCACGGTCGCTTGTCCAGCACTGAGATTCCTCTGTCTCTAAACTCCAGGAAGGCTGAAGGTAAAAATGATCATTCCCCCAAAATCCATTTCCTATTCTTCACCATCCTGCTGGCAGGGCTGGAGCATCACATCCTGCCCAGGTATTTGTCACAGTCTGATGGGCTGATACCACCCCTGCCCTCCCTTGGGTCAGAAATTTAACTTCCAGGAAATAACTCAGGTTGCAAAGGGCTACACTCAGCCACAAGCTTCACTTGGATTCTGTTTTCCTTCTTTTTATGGGTTAAAAAAAAAAAAATTAAATATTTCATTTTTTACCAGCAAGTTGAGAGCTGTAGGTGTTGAGGGCCTTGCTTGTACTGAGTTTGGTTTGGCATAAGCAATATATAGAGAGGAAAATGCGAATATATACAGATAATAGGATGTGAATATATATAGATAATAAAATTTAAATATATATAAATAATAAAATGTAAATAAATAGATAATAAAATGTAAATGTGTAAATAATAAAATGTAAATATATATTTTAAAATGTAAATGTATATAATGAAATGCAAATGCATATGATACAATTTAAATATCTAGAATACAATGTAAAAAGATCATAAAATGTAAGAATATACGTCCTAAAATTTAAAAATGGAGATCATAAAATGACAATATACAGAATGCAATGCAAAAATATCATAAAAAGTAAAAATATATAAAATTAAAAAGTGATAATATGTAAATATATAGAATTCCATGGAAAAATGTCATAAAAGGTAAAAATATATGTAATGAAGAAAAGATAATATGTAAATATATAGAATACAATGCAAAAATATCATAAAATGTAAAAATAGATATAATTTAAAAATTATACTATGTAAATACATAGAATGCAACAGAAAAATATAATAAAAAGTAAATATATATATATAATAAAAAAGGTAATATGTAAATATATAGAATGCAAAGCAAAAAATATCATAAAATGTAAAGGAAATCTATTAAAACATAAATATAGCATTAAAAAACTAAAAATACATCTAAGAAAATACAAATGTGTCATGAAAGATGTCACTATATCATGAAAAAAATGTAACTACATCTAAAAAAAAGTGAATTTCTATACAATAAAATGCAAATGTATCCTAAAAATGTAAGTATAATAAAATGTAAAAATGAATCTAATAACATGTAAAAATAAATATAAGAAAATGTAAAAATAAATATAAGAAAAAGAAAAATAAATATAATAAAAGGTAAAAATAAATATAAGAAAAAGAAAAATAAATATAAGAAAATGTAAAATTAAATACAATAAAATGTAAAATAAATATAATAAAATGTAAAAATATATCTAACAAAATGTAAATACGTCACTAAATGTAAAGATCTGTTCTTAAAATTTAAAAAGACATCTTTAATAAAATGCAAAAATCTATGAAAAGGTAAGAATCTATGAAAAGGTAAAAATCTGCTCTTAAAATTTAAAAATCTCTGAATGGAAGCTGAACATCTATAGTCAAATGTAAATCTACCTTAAAATTTAAACCTACCTCTAAGAACATGTAAATATATCTATAATACAATTTAAATCGGTATTATTGGTTGGGTATATTATATAAAATGAATTTTCCCCCCCCTCTCTGTATGCAAAATGTATCTATTTGAATTTTCATTCACAAAGCAAAACCTGCCCACAGGTCTGTGCTGACACTGGATGCTGAGCAGGTTAGAAACACATCCCTTGCAAATAAGAGATTTAGTTTGCAATGAAGCAACAGCAACCCCAGGGTCTTCCCTGGAGAGATGCAAAAAAAACAAAAAAAAAAAAAAAAAAAGGGAAACAGTCAAAAAATAAGAAATATTTAACAGAGGATAGCTAAAGCGGAGGAGGTTACAGCTTTTATTTTCTCTTCTCTTTTTGTGGCTGCTTCAGTCTGCAGCTTTCCCAGCAGAGCCTCTACATGCATGACTTCATCCTGGCTGCTCCAGCTGGAAGGAAACAACCATGGGATCACAGGAAGGGGTTGGTTGCAGGAGACCTTTTAAGACCATCAAGTCCAACCATTAACCCAGCCCTGCCAGGTCACCACCAATAATCAATAGAGAATCCCTCTGCGGAAAACAAATTAATCCTAACTGCCCATAGGAAGCTCTTTAGGAGCCAAACAAAATATCTCTGCAGTATCCAATCATCAAAAACTCACTGATACCATTTTTTAATCCAGCCCTGCCAGGTCTCCATCAATAATCAATGGAGAATCCCTCTGCAAAACAAATGAATCCTAACTGCTCATAGGAAGCTCTTTAGGAGCCAAACAAAATATCTCTGCAGTATCCAATCATCAAAAACTCACTGATATAGTTTTTTAATCCAGCCCTGCCAGGTCACCACCAATAATCAATAGAGAATCCCTCTTTGTAAAACAAATGAATCCTAACTGCCCATAGGAAGCTCTGTAAATTTAGGATCCAAACAAAGTATCTCTGCAGTATCCAATCATCAAAAAAATCACTGATATCATTTTTTAATCATCTAACACACAGAAAGAGTGGGGATAAAAGGAATAAAAGAAAGAAAAAGGAAATTGCAGAGATCTGATCTAAATTTGGAGGTAAATGGTGACAATTTCTTGCTGCTGTTTTATCTGCTGGATGCCTTATTTCTGTTTGAACTTGGAACTCACCCCAGGACAATGCAGGAGTTAATTCCCAAGCTACTAGGGGAGCACTGTGCTGCTTCCTTTACCACCACCACCACAAAAACCCCCACCCTTGTGAAAGGTTTGAAACCAGAGTGTTGCAATGAAGGGGAAGAAATGGCAAATTTTAGGAGAGAAAACAAAAATCCCCAGAATATAGAAACTGTACCTCTTTCAGGTAAACTTAAATATTGACAGGTCTGAATTTATCAAGCCTGGTTCCCAGAGGGTCCAGTGTCAGCTGGATATTGCATTTACTCTGCTCTTCAGGGGCAGGAATCTTGCTTGATTCCTGACACTGTGACAGAGAGAAACTTTGCCATGGAATGGGGCAATAGTGACTATTTTTGTTCTTCTAAACAGTCAAATATCAGAATTCTATCGCTTTAAGTTTTATACACAGGGCTCTACTGGGCTTAGTCCTCCAGAAGAAAACAAAAAAGAAAAAAAGGAAAGAAATTAAGAAGATTGTTCTGTAGCTCTTTATTTGCATCTTCACTGGGTGGATTCTGGTTGCTGTTCTTCATTTACATCTTCTCTGGGTGAATTCTAGTTGCTGTTCTTTACTTGCATCATCACTGGGTGGATTCTGGTTGCTGCTAAAGTTGGTTTTTAACCCTGCACCCTAAATAGTCAAGAAAAGAAGAGGTTAAAAACTGCAAACAAGCCCTCACTGTGGGTTACCTCCTGTGGGTGCACATTGGAGGAGCCTGAAGACTTCAGTAAGAATATTTTTGTGTCATAGTAGCACATCCTTTGCAGTGCCCTGATGTAATCCCACAAGGTATCCTCCTCAGGCAGAATTTAATCTCTGGACAGATAATAGGAAGGTGCCAAGACCTAGCTGAATGCAGAACTGCTTTGCTGTGTCCAGTCCAAGGAGGTTTGAGCAGTCAAGCAATGTGGTGGTGTATGTCACACAGAGCCTGCTGCCATGGGATGATCTTCCAGGGCAGGAGGTGGTTTGGCAGCAGACTTGGCAGAGTTAGGGAGTGGTTGGACTTGATGATCTTAAAGGGCTTTTCCAACTGTGAATATTTCCATGATTTTATAATTCTGTGGTTCTCTGGTTTTATGATTCTCTGGTCTCATGATTGTATGATTTTATGATTTTCTGGTTTCATGATTCTATGATTTTATGATTTTCTGGTTTCATGATTCTCTGGGTTTATGATTCTCCGGTTTTATGATTCTCTGGTGTCATGATTCTATGATTTTATAATTCTCTGCGTTTATGATTCTCTGGTTTTGTGATCCCATGACTCTATGATTTTAGGGTTCCCTGGTTTTATGATCTACCACAGCTGCATTAAAAGTGGGTGGTGTGGTCAAATTAGTGAAGTTAAATGGAGCTGGAACATGGAACATAGTAGGCAAAGTTGTGTGCGTTCTATACATCCTGCGTAGGAGAGCCTAAGTGACAGGAAGAGATGGTTCAAACAAAATAGCCCAAGATAAAGGATCTTCCATTTAGTCATTATTTTTCATTTTTACATCCCTCTGGACTTTTTTTTATCCTTTCCCCCCACCTCCAGACTGCTGAAGGTTGCTACATGCAGACATCGTCAGCGGAACAGTTAATTTGCCTCCGCGCAATTATCTCTTGCAGTCAGTGGGACTGGCGCCGTGAGTCACAGTTTGCAAGTTTGTTCTCAGCATCTTTCTGGCAGGGAGGACCAACATCCTGACTACAAAGTCCAATTTCCCAAACCAACACTCTCAGCCCAGCCTTGCTGAGGAGTTTGTGATTTTTAAAGCATCCCAAAGGTGTTGGTTTGAGTTTGATCAGATAAAGGATTTCACTCTCTAGGGTTTGCCTTTTACCTGGCTCAAGCTGATGGAACTGACTCTTGAATTCTTTGGACCTTACAGCTTCTTCCAGAGCCTGTATCAGACTAACCCAGCCCATTAAAAATGTGCTGCCTGCTCTCCCACCCATGAGCAACAAGAACTTTAGCCTTGCTGATGGCACTGTCCCCACAGATGCAGGGGATGCAGTTGGCTCTGAGCATCTCATCTCAATAACAAAGTTTTGCTGTTTGCAGTAGGTATTTCAGGACACACAACCCCCTCTCACTTGTTGTTTCCTCACTTTTTCTTATGAAAAAGAAAGCTGTTGTCATTTTCTTTCTCTTTTTCTTTCTCTCTCTCTTTCTCTCTTCTTTCTTTCTTTTCTTTCTTTCTTTCTTTCTTTCCTTCTTTCCTTCTTTCTTCCTTTCTTCCTTTCTTCCTTTCTTCCTTTCTTCCTTTCTTCCTTTCTTCCTTTCTTCCTTTCTTCCTTTCTTCCTTTCTTCCTTTCTTCCTTTCTTCCTTTCTTCCTTTCTTCCTTTCTTCCTTTCTTCCTTTCTTCCTTTCTTCCTTTCTTCCTTTCTTCCTTTCTTCCTTTCTTCCTTTCTTCCTTTCTTCCTTTCTTCCTTTCTTCCTTTCTTCCTTTCTTCCTTTCTTCCTTTCTTCCTTTCTTCCTTTCTTCCTTTCTTCCTTTCTTCCTTTCTTCCTTTCTTCCTTTCTTCCTTTCTTCCTTTCTTCCTTTCTTCCTTTCTTCCTTTCTTCCTTTCTTCCTTTCTTCCTTTCTTCCTTTCTTCCTTTCTTCCTTTCTTCCTTTCTTCCTTTCTTCCTTTCTTCCTTTCTTCCTTTCTTCCTTTCTTCCTTTCTTCCTTTCTTCCTTTCTTCCTTTCTTCCTTTCTTCCTTTCTTCCTTTCTTCCTTTCTTCCTTTCTTCCTTTCTTCCTTTCTTCCTTTCTTCCTTTCTTCCTTTCTTCCTTTCTTCCTTTCTTCCTTTCTTCCTTTCTTCCTTTCTTCCTTTCTTCCTTTCTTCCTTTCTTCCTTTCTTCCTTTCTTCCTTTCTTCCTTTCTTCCTTTCTTCCTTTCTTCCTTTCTTCCTTTCTTCCTTTCTTCCTTTCTTCCTTTCTTCCTTTCTTCCTTTCTTCCTTTCTTCCCTTCTTCCCTCCTTCCCTCCTTCCCTTCTTTTCCTTTCTTTCTGTTTTTCTCTTCCTTCCTTTCTGTCTTTCTTTCCTTTCCCCCCTCTGCTCTCGTGGCTGTATTTGTCAGGCAAAGATCATCATGCTCTGATTTAGTGTTTTCAAACAAGTGTGCCCTCCAGTGCAGGGCTCTATTGAGAGACAACACAGCCCAGGCAGGAGAGTTCAGCATGGCCACTAATAAAACACAAGTGCTGCTTTGTCAGGCCACGAGTGATTACTTGAACAAGTGCCAACCAAGAAACCAAACATTAGAGCTCAGCTCTTCAGACCCTCAAGACAAAGGGCCAATTGACTTTCCTCATTAGTTTTTGTGCCAAACATGTAAACACTGTTTCCTCTCTGTCTGTGATGCTCAGAACACGCCAGCTTGTTAACATCTTGGGTGGGATGGTGGTTTATGAGCCTGTAAAGACTATTATGTAGTGGTGGGTTTTGTCCTAATTGAAAAGATTGAAAACTGGCATCTTGTGGACATTCTCTTTTTTGCTCTAATAGACTGATGGAGCTGCCTGAAAGAAATTTGACTTGCACAGGACCTTCCTCTGTGCACACAGACACACACATGCTTTAAACTTTGGTTAGAATTAGGATTAGTCTCCAGCTCATTGAAAAATAAAACTAAAACAAGTGTTAAAAGCAGTTCTGGCTGAAAAAAAAAATGCCTGATGAAGTCTTTTTTAAAACTGCTGTGCAGGAAGCTTAGTGAGATTTGTGGGAGGTTTTTTTTCTTGATATTCTTTGTTTTACACAGGTTTTATTTTGGGGACCTCTGACATTTTAAGTTCCTTTGCATTTTACTCCAATCTTCCTTTGTGTCTAACTGCTGTGTCTGTACAAGATAATGGAATCATTTCAAACCTCCTGAAATGTTTGTGAAAGGTAGGGAATTTTCCTCAGTGTGCAGGGAATGTTTTCTCTCCTGTAAATCTCCATCACTCAGGGAGTGACTGACAGGAAATTTTGCTGAAGCAAAACACTGAGGTTGTCTTGAAGTGGTCACTTGATGCCTGACTGTGGGGAGCCACCTTTATGCAAGGTGAGGAGCCCTAGGAACTGGCTTCTCCCTTCAGTTTGGTTATTAATATCCATCATTAGTGCCTGGAGTACTGTGCCCAGTTCTGGTGTCCCCAGCACAAGAAGGACATCAAACTCTTGGAGTGGGTCCAGAAGAGGTCATGAAGATGATCAGAAGGCTGGAGAACCTCCCCTATGGGGACAGGCTGAGAGAGTTGGGGCTGTTCAGTCTGGAGAAGAGAAGGCTCCAGGGAGACCTTAGAGCAGCCTTCCAGTACCTGAATGGGGCTACAGGAGAGCTGGGGAGGGACTGTTGACAAGGGCTTGTAGTGATAGGATAAGGAATGGATTGAAGCTTGAGGAAAGGTGATTTGGACTGGAGATTAGGAAGAAATTCTTTCCAATGAGAGTGGTGAGACACTGGAACAGGTTGCCCAGGGAGATGTTCAAGGCCAGGATGGATGAGACCTGGAACAACTTGGTCTAGTGGAAGGTGTCCCTGCAGGGGGGTTGTAACTGGAGGATCTTTAAGATCCCTTCCAACCCAAACCACTCCAGGATTCTGTGATAGGATCATTTTGCTGAAAAGCTGAGTTTACTTCCCCCCCGCCCAACTGCACACAAAGATGATGAGGCTTTAGAAAAAGGAGACTGATCATTAGGGGAAAACCCTCCCTGTTTAGCTCACATTTCCAACTCCAGTTGAAAGAGGTTGATTTGCCAGCCTGTGTCTCTCTGAAAATATAATTCACATAACCTCCCATTCATGAGCCTAACAAGAACTTCATTATTGTCAACAGAGAAACTGGGAGAAATAGGGACAAGTAAATTATTTTGGATTTCCTTTCAAAGCAGGAGAAGATAAGAAAAGAAAGGAAGAAGAAAAATGGTATTCTGCTGTTTTCTTTCACTGTCTCTCTCACACAGAGAGAAATAAATCCTTCTTTTGAAAGAAAGGATGGAGCACATGTGGAGTTATCTGCAGGCAGAGCAGCCAGCACATGGTGTGTCATGGGAGCTCAGCTGCTGCTGGGCTGGGTGATGCTGAAGGAAAGGAAGGGATTGGTTTCTGGGGAGTGCTGGCAGCCAGTACAGGCACAGATGTGCCTTTACACTGAGATGGAGCTAGCAGTGTGCTCAGGTGGCCAAGAAGCCAACAGCATCCAACAGTGTGGCCAGTAGGAGTAGGGCAGTGATCACTCTCCTGTACTGGGAACTGGTGAGTTTGGGGCAGTTCAAATGTTAGGTTTAGTTTGGGGCCCCTCACTCTGAGAAGGACACTGAGGGGCTGGAGGGTGTCCAGAGAAGGGCAACAAAGCTGGTGAAATGTCTGGAGAACAGGGCTGGTGAGGAGGGAACTGGAGTTGCTAGTGTAAAGAGGAGGCTCCTTGCTCTCTACAACTCCCTGAAAGGAGGTTGGAGTGAGATGAATGTTGTCTCTTCTACCTTGTGCCAGGGGAAGGTTAGGTTGGAGACTAAGAAAAATGTCTTTGTTACAGGAGTGGTCAGGGATTGGAAGAGGCTGCTCAGGGAGGCAGTGGAGTCCCCATCCCTGGAGGTGTTCAAGAAATGTGTGGCCATGGCACTTGGGGACATGGTTTAGTGGCCATGGTGGTGCTGAGTCAATGTCTGGACTTGATCTTAGAGGTTGGGGAATGATTCTGTGATTCTGTAATTCTGTAATTCTATGATGCTGGGTGAGCCTAAGGACAATGAATGTTTGCTGAGCAGGAAATCAGATGTGTGGAATCCAACTGCTTGTGATGTAACATCCAACATCCACACCACAGACTGGTGAGGCTGCACCTTAAATCCAGTTCAGTTTTGGGCCTCTAATGACAAGAAGGACATTGAGGTGGGCAAGAAAGCTGGGTCTAGAAGACAAGTGTTATGAGGAGCACTCTATCAAATGCTGCATTTGAGGTTTGTTTCAAAACTCCTCTTTGCCAAGTTTCCCTTAAAGCAAGAGTCATTTCCAGGGCTGTTTCCAATAGCCACACACTTTTGATTGCCCAGTGTTCAGGGTGAGTACTTTAATAACGTTTCAAAATGTGGTTCAGAGTCTTTCTGACATCTCAACACTCTGGAATTTCAGCAATTGAGGTTGACCTCCATCACCCTGCTCACAAATCCCTGGAATTGATTGTGCTGCAGAAAGCAAAACCTGCTGCAGTGCTGATGCTGAAGGGGAGATTGGTGAGCAGACTACCAGTGCTCTTTTGCTACCAAGTTCATCAAGGCAAAATCATGAGCTCATGATAGACCACACCAGTGTAATGAAACTTGATGGCTGGACTTGATCTTGAAGGTCTTTTCCAACCTTAATGGTTGTGTGATTCTATGAAACTCTTAGCATTTTGATGTGTAAGCCAAGAGCAATGCTTTGACCTTTCAGGGCTTAGTGAAATGGATGTAGAAATTGTGGAAGAGATGTCACTTCTTCTCGTGAGTCTGTAAATAGAGAGATAGGGTCACTGTGTGCCAGAAACACCAGCTCAGATATGTTAAGATGGTTTCCTACTGAAGTTTAGCATTGGTAAACTTAAGGCAAAAGCTAATTTCAGGCAGGGAGGGCCTGGTGAGAAATCACTTTGGTTATTACCATCCCTGGAGGTGTTCAAGAGAGGTGTGGGCATGGCACTTTTGGGACATGGTTTAATGGCTGTGGTGGTCTTAAGTTGATAGCTGGACTCAGTGATCTTGAGGTCTTTTCCAACTGAACCAATTCTTAATGCTATAATTGCATGAATCAAAGAATGGAAGGGTCTGGGAGTGACCTGTGAAGATCCTCTAGTCCAACAGCCCTGCTGCAGCAGGCTCACCTAGAGATACACCATAGACCCATCACCTCCTTTGATCAAACCTCCCTTTTGAGCAGCTGTGCTCTGTCATCTGCATTCTATCCAGAACAAGCAGAGAAATGCTTTGATCTCTTTGTCCATACAATTGCTATTTCTCCTACCTCTCCATGCTTCCTTCTTGCCCATCACCTGGCACCACGAGATCCCAAGCTGCTTTCAGGCCAGACGATGACTCACTGCGGCGTGGTTTAGTTTCTAAATGCCTTTGCAGACACAAAAAGGAGTTTTGTGGGATTCAGAGTAATAGGTTCTAGAAAAAAATATTTTTCCCCCTTTAAAGCCAAGCCTTTAGGGAGTTAAAAATGCTTTCTTTGTTCTCTGTAATGCACAATTTCATTCTACTTATGGAAAATGGTCTTTATGCTTTATTAAACCCACGAAAACTTGGAAGTCACAGAACCTCCTAGAGAAGTTTGCACTCAGCAAAGCCTTTTCCCAAGCAGCAGTGGGGCTGACTTCATAGATTTCTAATCTGATCATTTGTTTAGACCATTAAATGATTGAATTTAGCTCTGGTTTGCATTCAGGCAGCCCCATCCAAATATGTTTAGAGACATCAGACATTGAAATTCCAAAATGGGTGCAGGGCTCCCTACTTTTGTGCTTCTGCACTGATAGTTTTTAAAATGAAAGCTTTAATCTGTATTATATAGGATCATTAATTTCTGCATTTTACACTTGAGCAACAGCATTCTGATTATCTGCAGCAATGAAAAATAAGCAGCCCTGCTCCTGCAGACTTAATTACTTACTGCAGGGCCCTTCCCTTCCTAGTTATGGCACGCAATCTGCAAATGGGGTCAAAAACATTATTAAAAACCAAATTACCCACTGGATGGAGGAAACAAACATGCAACTGTGACCTCCAGGACCTCATCAACATAGGAGGCAAGCCTAGCTGCACACATCACACGGCTCTGCAGAATTTGCTGAGGAGCTCTGGGCTCAGTTAGACAACAAAGCAAGCAGCCAGATGAGCTCCTCGCACAGGACAGCTGCAGTGTGAAGTGGATTCTGGACCAGGGCTTTGTTACTGGGGGAGGAAGCTGGTGTAGAAATCCATCAGTGTGCTTTGGACAACGTACCCCTGGTGGAATAATAACTGCATACAGGCTGAGGTTTCTAGAAAATCTGCTTTTAGAAGCTTCTCCTCCTCACAGAGATGCTCCATTCCCTTCAGCTTCTCTGTGGCTCGCAGCAGGTCAGCTGCTCCCCTGTCCTGCTGCAGGAGGTTGTTTCTTCCCAGGTGCAGGACTCAACACTTTTCCTTCCTGAACTCTGCCCAACTCTCCAGCCTTTTTTTTTTTTT
>VXBD01002076.1:63421-77200 GCA_013399975.1 Indicator maculatus | reverse complement strand
AAAAAAAAAAAAAAAAAAAAACCCAAACCCTCCAAAACACCTCTCTGTTTCAAGGTAATTTTGTTTTGCTTTTAAAGTAGCTGTTATTATGTGTAACATAAGAGCAATTTCAGAAGGGAAAATAGAGATTTGCGTTTCTCAGTGTGCAAAATCAAGCTTGCTGCAGCACTTCCCAGAGAGGTTTGGAAATCTGTCAGTTGTTAAATCTTTCTTCCTCTTTCTGAATGTCCTGCTGTGAGCCAGCCCAGCCCTACTTCTGCTCAGTGCCCTCCCTTCCCAGCTCAGCCTCTGCTCACTGAGGCACTCTCTAAAGTTCAGGGCAGCTTTGCTCAGCCAGGAGCTGCTGCTAGCAGGCAGAAGCTGATGGGGACAGCTCCTGCCAAGGGCTGGGCTGCACAAAGCCTCTGCCTGAGACTTGCTCCTCTGCACACCAAGGGCACTGCCACAGCCTGTGCCACACCTTGGAGGGGGCAGCAAGGCAGAGGTGGCAGCTATGGGAAGGAGAGGACAGGAGAGGAGACCCTCAACTCCCCACCAATGGCTTGCAGCCCATGGATGGCATCTTCAGGAGAGAGCTGAGGGATCCCCAGGGTCAAGCCTCTTCTCCCCTGGCTGGTGTCCCAGCCCCTCTGCCTTTGATCCCAATCCCTGTGTTCCTGAATCCAGTTTCCAGAATCCTGCTTCTTAATCCAGTGTGGAGGATCTGCCATGGAGTCCAGTCTGGGACTTGCCCAGTGCCTGACCCCAGCTGCAGTAGCCCTGGGAGCAGGCTCTGAGCAGGCTCTTGGTTTATATCCAATCAAAAGCTTAAGGCTGAAGCCCTGAGTGGTTGCAGGAGGTGGCTGAGCAATGATTGAAAGGAAGAAGTGGGAGCAGGGTTTTTTTCACCAAACTTTCAAATCAAGGTGGAATTTGAGGGAATCCTGCTGCAATTGATGAACCACAGTGGACAGAGATTTCTTTTATCAAATGATTTTTTTTTTCCCTGAATTGTTTTATTAGCTCCAGACCTGAACACTAACAGCCTGAGTCTGGCAAGCAGGTGCTGTGCTTGGTGATAAGCTTTCAAAGGGTCAGGAAGGGAGGAGATGGTGCTGCCCATAAGAATAGAGATGTTAAAATGTTTTAAGGCATTACAGGATAATAAAAACATAACCAGCAAGCAGCTCTTCAGAACTTGCCTTGAAAATGAAAAAGGAGATAGAAAAAGCAGGACTGTGGGAATCTTCCTGCAAGTTTCCCATAGGAATACAACAACATTAGTTACAGAAGGGCCTCTTCCCACTCCTGCCCTGCAGCCCACTTAAATTGCTCTCACAGGGGCTGGGAGAGGTTCTGCACAGGCTTCTCTCTGAAAACTCCTCCTCCTTCTGCATCTACACCGCAATCCAGAGCTGGCATTTGCACTCGAGTCGTTAGAAAAATCATTTCTCCTTCCTCATCTCCAGCTGGCACCCCAATTTTACCTAAAAAATAATACTAAGAGATTCAATTTTTCCAAACTGCAATGGAACTGCAGACTTTTGCTTTGCTGGAAGTAGCACATGAAGAAGTAAGACAGCCCAGGAAATGGCAAACTTTCAAAGAGCATCAGCACTTTGCTCTGTAATTAAGGATTTCTAGCAGCAACTGAGTTTGATCATGCTTGGATCTCCCTGCCTGACAAACTGTCAACCCCTCCTGTCAGCTTGGGATGGCCAGACTCTTGTCAGTGGTGCCCAGAGACAGGACAAGGGGCAGTGGGCACAAATTGGAACCCAGGAGGTTCCATCCCAACAGGAAGAGAACTATTTTGGTGTGAGGGCGCTGGAGCCCTGGAGCAGGCTGCCCAGAGAGGTTGTGGAGTCTCCTTCTCTGCAGAGCTTCCAACCCCCCCTGGCCATTGTGATCCTGGGCAAGCTGCTGTGGGTGCCTCTGCTTTGGCAGGGGGTTGGGCTGGATGATCCCCAGAGGTCCCTTCCAGTCCCACCATGCAGGGATCCTGTGATTCTGTGCACATCTTTGTAATCTCTCCCCAGAGCAGCTCTCTAGGTGCTCAGGAGCTGGAGGCTGTGTTTGCACACATCACTCTTCCTTTTCCTATCTGCTCCATGTGCTGCTAAGCATTTCAGTAGTTCTGTTTGAATCCAGTCTTGTTTCCAGGTTTCATAACCTCAGTAGGCTCAGGTGCAGGACTCCAGCGAGCTAAAATTCCTGCCTGACTCAGCACATGGAAATTCCCTCTGAACTCTGGGACTCCTGCCAGCACTTTCACTATTGCTTAGCAGCTCCCATCAAGCAACTTTTAATACAAACCTCAGGCTCTACCTCTCCCAGTTTTTTGCTGGTTTTCCAATTGTTCTGTACAGAAAAGCAGCCCATGAGCTATAAGAGCTGATGAAACAAAACTCTGGAGCAGACACAAGGTCTGTGTTGCTAACAATGTGAGATTTGCATTCCTGTTCTCCCTCTAATGCTTCTATTCATCTTGGAGCAGTGGCTTTGCTTTCTGTCTTATCCATTAGTCACACTGACTTGGCATTTCTAACAAGCTCCTAGAGGGACAAACATTCCTACTTCCTTCAGGGCTCATCCAACCTCTTTATATGCAGTGATAACTGCTGGGGGTAAGCAAGAAAGAGGATTCACCAAACACTTCCCTTTCCTTTCCTTCCAGAGAAAACTCTCTGGTGAATAAAATCTGCCAATTCCTTCTGTGATGTTTGCAGCCTTTTAACAGAAGCAAACCAGCTGAAAGCTTTGTTACTGGGAAAATATTCATTGTAAGGAAGAAGCAGGTCCTTGAAGTGGGAATAAGCATTCAGGAGATTATTCACTCAGTACCAGTTTTGAAAAGGTCTCCTTTTTTGGGTTATGATTCTGGAAAGAAAGTGGAGGTGGGAAGGAAGGACATGGTGCTCCCAGTTCATCTCCTGGGGATGATGTGGAGGTTAGGATGACAAATAACACCTTGTGATCACTCATTGCTACCATGGCCAGGAGCCTGTATATTTAGGAGAAGTGAGACTTCATTTTTGGTAGGACAAAGACTCCCAAATGTACTCAAACATTTGGGATGCAGAGCATTAATCTGGAGTCAGCTTAATGTGTGCCCATTTGATTTAGATGAAGTCTCCATTCCAGCTCCAGGCAGAGACCTCTCAAAAGCAACTAACAAAAAGAGCAGCACAGAATCCTAGATTCATCAGATGGTTTGGGTTGGAAAAGGCCTTTGAGATCATGGAGTCCAACCAGCAACCCAACACCACCATGGCTGTTAAACCATGTCCCCAAGTGCCATGGCCACAGGTTTCTCAAGCACCTCCAGGCATGGGGACTCCACCACCTCCCTGGGCAGCCTGTTCCAATCCCTGACCACTCTTGCAGCAAAGAAAATTTTCCTCATGTCCAACCTAACCCTGCCCTGGCACAATTTCAGTCCATTTCCTCTCCTTCTACCACCTGATCCTAGAAGAAGAGACCAACCCTACCTCACTCCAACCCCTCTCAGGTAGTTGTAGAGAGCAATGGAGAAATATTTTCCCTCACTCAGGTGCTGACCTTCCTTCATTACAATAACCAAGCTAATCTCAGGGGGTTCAGCTAACAAAAGCTGGAAATGAGATATGTATCCAGGATTCACTTCCCTTCTTTATTAAACAGCAGTGAAACCCATCCACCTCAGAAGCTGCATCCTCACAGCAGGATCATGGGAGAGAGAGTTTCATCAGTTTTATCCTTAGAAAGACATAAATAAAGCTGGAAAGTAAGCCAGCAAGTATTACTTTGTAATGTGGTGCTCAAGACAGCCACTGCAGAGGAGAGAGCCTAGGAAACCAGTGAGGGAGGCACTCACAGGTTCCCATATTCCTGTCAGATGGGCCAGAAGGCAAAATGCATTAGACAGGTCTTCACCAGCTTCATCTCCTTAGGCTTTATAGCATTGTGGGGCTTTTACTCTGCTCTTAGAAATTGCCAGTGATTGCATGGCCATGGCAAAGAAAGAAGAGTGGAAACAAAGAGCAGCACTGCTTAATTCTTCTTTCTTTTTTTTTTTCATTACCAAGGATTGTGTTATAGATGTGGGAAGGAAGGAGGGAGCCCCCAAACCACCAATTCTGCTCTCAGAAGTGGCTTTAAATCAAAGTGCTCTGGGGAAAAGGAGAGGATCTCTGAGCAGCAGAAGTGACTGAAGCCCCAGATGTGAGTCTGTCATAAGATGAACAGGGATAGAACAGAGGTCTACCAACAGGGATATTTAGGGAAAGAGTGTGGGTGCAGGACACTTCCCAGATTAGCATTCTCAGTTCCAGAAGTGAGTGCTTTAAAGACCTTCTGATTCAAATACCAACAGGAGAAGAGCACAAACAAGGGAGAAAAGAACCAAATGTCTGCTTGAATTTTGGGAACCCATTCTGTTTTGACTCCTTCCCCAAAAGTTCTGTTCATCCCCAAGCATGGCTCCTCTTCAAAAGAAGCTCTGCAGCTCTCCAATGCTCTCTACTATTTTATTTATTTATTTATTTACTGATTTATTAGGGAAATAAAACACAAAAGATGATTGAATTTGGTAAGCTTTTAATCTGACATGAGACAATCTCTGCAACCAGCACATGGAGCAGCCTTGAACACTTGTGGCACTTGTGGGAATATGAAGGAGAGGTGGTAGCTGCTTATTCCCAGTTCAAAGAGGAAATTGGTCCTAGCAAGTCCACCTCATGTGGATGGAAGCAGGAGTGTCCCTAGGCTAACAGAGCAAACTTGCATTATGCTCCTCTGTGTAGTCCAGTAGTAGAGGAAAGGAAGAGTCCCTGTGCATAGGGGAGCTGTATGCACCTACACAGAATGGGTTTGGTTAGAAGAGACTTTTAAGATCATTAGGTGCAACCAGGTCACCATAAACCATGGCCCTCAGCACCACATCTACACAGCTTTGAAAGCCCTCCAGGGATAGGGAATCAAACACCTCCCTTTGGAGCCTGTTCCAATCTCTGAGAACCCTTTCAGTGAAGAAGTTGTTTCTAATACCCAGCCCCTGGTGCAACTTGAGACTGTTTTCTCTCATCCTACCATTTGTTACTAGGGAGAAGAAATCAACCCCCACCTGGCTCCAGCCTCCTCTCAGGCAGTTAAGAGAGCACTGAGGTCTCCCCTCAGCCTCCTTTCCTCCAGGCTGAACACCTCCAGCTCCCTCAGCTGCTCCTCCCCAGCCCTGTTCTCCAGACCCTTCCCCAGCTTTGTTGCCCTTCTCTGGACCCCCTCCAAGCCCTCAATGTCCTTCTTGGAGTGAGGAGCCCAAAACTGAACCCAGTGTTCAAGCTGTGGCCTCAGCACAGGGGGATGCTCCCTGCTCTAAGACATGCCAGCAAACACTGCTCCCCCAAACTCCCCAGAGCTATTCCTGTTTGAAGCAGTTGCTTACTCATGAGTCACCTCCTCATGTGGTGTAGGCGACCTGCTCTAAGAAGCTAACTTGTACCCAGGCCCTTTTTTAGTTCTCTCACCTCCTTTCAATCTGCCTGACAGTTTCCAAGAGCCAGACATGTCCCTGTGCATGTGAGGAGGAGAAAGCTGCAGTTCATATCAGCTGGGGGGGTGTTAGGTGTGGCTTTGGGGAGATGGAGACCATGCTTGGATGGATGTGAGCTCAGGAAGAGTTCAGCCTTCAGCAGGTGACTTGCTGGGATGTAGATTTGTTCATATTAACAGAGGTTTTTGTGGGTTTGGGCTCAAGGAGTCATCTCTTTAAAGGGCTATAAAAGGAAGGGAAAGAAACTATGATATAGCAAAAGCTTCTGGTTTGAAGGAGTACAGCTCCCAGTGTGAAAACTCACTTTGTTCCTCTAAGATAAGAAAAAAACTTGCAATGAATTGGAAAGAAGAAAATAGTCCAGGCAGCATAGCTTGACATAGCTGTGAGTTTGTGGT
Source organism: Indicator maculatus (assembly GCA_013399975.1). Lineage (NCBI taxonomy): Eukaryota > Metazoa > Chordata > Aves > Piciformes > Indicatoridae > Indicator > Indicator maculatus. Next base: position 71,293 of record VXBD01002076.1, on the reverse strand, counting down.
GGAGTACCTCTGATTATTTTCTCTCCAGACAGGTTTGATCTCACCCTACTCCTTCCCTGAGCCAGATGCAGAATCCACATCTCTGCATTGGCAGACATGGAGCTGCAGTCCTCACAACACTCCTCCTAAACTAATAAGTCTGGCAGAGGCAGAGAGTGTATTAGCTCATTCTTAGTTCCAGCAGCTCCCCAGGAGGCATTACAGCACACTTGAGATCTCTCTCTCACAAACTACTGACATAGCCACACTGCCCAGAAGTGGCTGCAGGGCCAGCTCCAAGTCAGGAATTAGACCTGCACCTTACATCCCAGGCAGGCTATTACTGACTGAAAGCTGCCTTTGCTGTGGCTGAATCCATGAAAAGAGTCCAAAACCCAATTCATTCTACAATTCCTGTGGTTAAACCCATGAAGAGAGTCCAAAACCTCATCTAATCTCAGGGTGCCACGTGTGTTTCCCTATTCCTGAGCTCAACAAGCTCTTATTTTAGCCTCAGGTCCCTGGGCATGGAGTCAATGTGATCCAGCACCTAAAAAGTGCCTTGCTTACAACCTGCCAGGTCAGAAAGAAAACCAACCCTTGAAGAGTGGGATGAGCTGAGAGAAATTATAACTTATGGTCAGAGGACAGAAAGTGGCACTCTGTTGTCCCTAGCATTAAGTTAGAGAAGATTGCATGCTGCAGAAGCTGAGAAGCATCATTCCCTTTTTTCCCCAGCCACCAGGTAGAATGTCTGGAGCTAAGCTGAGGGCTGAGCTCAAGATTCCTGCTTCAGAAGCAGAGTCACCAGTGCTGCAGCAAGGAGCTTTGTTTGCTTCTTGCAGAGATCCATGCTGCAGGTGCTCCAGCTGGGGAGCATCTCTGCTGCCAGCAAGGCCAGGGGCATGCTGGGCTGTACTGAGAGCAGCATGGCCAATGATCATTCCCTTAGGTGGCACCCACTGTGTCCAGTTTGGGGCCATCTGGTGCAAAATAGATGTTGATCAAATCTGGCAAGTTCACCACGATGAGCAGGGGCTGGAGCACTTGACCTGCAGAGAAGAGGACAAGAGACTTGGGATCGTTTGACCTGGAGAAGGGAAAGCTCTGGGGCACCTTACAGAGCACAGGGTCAGGCTGCCCAGAGAGGTTGTGGAGTCTCCTTCTCTAGAGAGCTTCCAACCCCCCCTGGCCATTGTGCTCCTGGGCAAGCTGCTGTGGGTGCCCTGCTTTAGCAGGGAGGTTGGACTGAGTCCAGAGGTCCCTTCCAACCCCACCACACTGTGATTGTGTGACTTGAAGCAGGGCTTTCTGGTACCCACGAGGAGGTTAGCAGGAAGACAGAGCCAGGCTGCTCACAGCAGTGTGTGGCAGGAGCAGAGGTGGCAGCCAGCACACATTTAAATAAGAGGGGTTTAGACTAGATACAAGGAAAAGCTTCTTCACCCTGAGGACAGCCCAGCAGTCCAAGAGGCAGTCCTGGGACTCATGCAACCTCTAAGCTGGGAAGTTTGCAAGAGCCAACTGGATAAAGTCCTGAGCCATGTGGTCTAATCTCATAGCTGAGCCTGCTCTGAGCAAGAGATTGGACTAAAGTCCTCCAGAGATCCCCTCCAATCTCAGTGACTCTGTGATCCTATTTCTTCAGCAGTTTTTATTTTTAGGGAGGTTGCAGGCTGCTCCCTCAAAGCACTTCCATGGCTCAGGCTGCTCCTAAAGGCTGTCCTAAAGGCAGCAAATGGGAGCAGACATTTTAATCAAAGCATTTAGCCAAAAGTTCTGCTTCATTCAGGGTTTGCTGAGAGGTAGGATTAAATCTTTGCCTGAGATTCATCATTCCTTCCACAGCAGATGTTCCTTTCCCCTAGACTTTGTCTCTAGACCTTGAAATGGGCATTTTCAAAGGAACTTAAAGGATTTGTGCATCTGTAGACTTCATTGGGAGGCCTTCCAGTCAGCAGACTAAAACTTTTTGGTTAAAAGTATTTCAAATGGAACTGCAGTGGTAGGATTGTGAGCTCTAGGCCAGTGGTTGGACTTGAGGACCTCAAAGACCTCTTCCAACCTCCCCAGTTCCATGGTTCTGTGAGACTCAGTCCCACTGAGGCTTCCCTCAGCCAGATTCACACTGAGGAAGAAGCTGCTGTGTGGTGCTGCCTTCAGAGGGGTGGAAGCAATAAGGCACTCAGTGAGGAGAGTCTGAGTGGATCAAACAAACAAGAAGCTACCTGAGAAAGCCAGGGATCAGAGGGCTGATTGTTGTCAGAGACTCTGTCTTCCCAGCTGCTTATCAGGGCTAAAAATTGGTTGGAGCCCTTCCAACTGCAAGTGCCCAATCTGCATAAAGTGGAAGCAATGTGCTGACAAAGTCCTGCACAGGTAGCAATCAACATCAGCCTGGATGAGCCACAATATTGCTAAGATGTTTTAAGGAGGTCCTGCCAGAGCAGCATTCCAGTAATTAAGCAGATTGTCAGAGCACAGGGCAGGCTGCAGGCTCGGCAGCTGAAGCCTTCACATAAAGAAATAAAAGATTACTTGACATGCATCACTGCTTAGGGACTGCCAGGCTGAAACCAGCATCCTCAGCCCATGAAGATAACAGCTTGCTCCCAGCTGATGTGAAGGGATGACAACAGGAACCTTTAAAGGTGATCTGCAAAGGCAGGAGGGAAAAAAGGGAAAGAAGAAAAGGGAGTTGTACCATTCTCACTTGGTTGTGAGGACTTTAAAAGAGTGGATTTCAGAAAGAAAAAAAAAAAAAAGAAAGAAAAAAGATACGAAGTTAGATTCATCCCCAAATCCTGGCATGGGGAGGGTCACAAGGGACCAAGGGTAAAGAATCCATCTCAACACTAAACCAAACACTGGCCTGGGTTGGAAGGGACCTCAAAAATCATCTACTCCAACCTCCCTGCCATGGGCAGGGCCACCTCTCAACCAGACTCAGCTGCTCAAGGTCTCATCCAGCCTGCCCTTGAACAACCCCAGGGAGGAGACATCCACAACCTCCCTGGGCAGCCTGTGCCAGAGCCTCACCACCCTCACACTGAGGAACTTCTTGCTAAGCTCCAGTCTAACCCTGCTCTCCCTCAGCTTAAATATCAGAGAAGAGCTCAGTCACCAGAAACAACAGCTTGGTCCTCCCTGGGCATCTTCATGTGTGTGTGTGTGTGGAGTCTCACAGAGTTCCTGAACCTCTCACAGCTGCTACAAGCTTCTGCTGGGCAAAAGTGATTTGAAGGTCATGCCAAGCAATCAGCAGCATGGGGAAGCAGCCTGACAGCCAAAGTGTCTGTGCCACCAGCAGTGGTTGGACAGCAATCTCGATTCCTTTGGGCACTCAGCTTCCTGTGGGCTGTTTTCTGATTGATCTCTTGGCTCTCTGTGTCTTGTCTTGGGACAGGTTGCAGGAGAGTTGGGGCTGCTCAGCCTGGAGAAGAGAAGGCTCTGGGGAGAACTTAAAGCAGCCTTCCAGTACCTTCAGGGAGCTGCAGGAGAGCTGGGGAGGGACTTTTTTACAAGGGTTTGTAGTGACAGGGTGAGAAGGAATGGACTGAAGCTTGAGGAGGGGAGATTGAGGCTGGAGGAAGAAACTTTCTACAGTGAGGGTGGTGAGATCCTGACCCAGGCTGCCCAGGGAGGTTGTGGATGTCCCCCCCTGGAGGTGTTCAAGGCCAGGCTGGATAAGGTCTTGAGCAACCTGGGCTGGTGGGAGGTGTCCCTGTCCATGGCAGGGGGTTGGAACTGGATGACTTCTAAGTTCTCTTCCAACCCAACCCATTCTATGGATCTATGATTCTGTGACTGCTTTGGCTACCATAAATCAGACCAATTGCTGCCCCATGTGGGCTATCTGCTTCTGCTGCTTGGGTCAGCTTGGATTATTTCTCCTCCTCCTCAGGCAGTAAATGCTGTTGCTGAGCAATAACACCAACCAAAACAGAGCTGCCCCCAAACCAATCTTGATTTGTGAGATACCAGAGGAGATTGGAATTTGCCAGGCAACCCCAGCCCTGTGTGTTTCCATACAATTTTTGTGCAGTGTGCTTGAGGTGCTTTTGGGGGGGTGGTTGGTTGGTTGGTGTTTTTTTTTTTCTGGAGTGTGTTTTTTTGCTCTCCAAGTTCCTTTCAGTTCTGTTGAGTTCCTGATGCTAAGCAGGCTGCTGCAGCAACTTCTGCATGCTAATGTGTCAGCTCTTGATGCTATTTACAGGAGGTCTCATTTAAGAGCTTAAACACACATCTTTTAATGTGGCAGCACTTACAGATTGGAGGATGGCAGGGAGAGTGGCATTATGTCACTTAGCAGCACTCCTTGTTTTGCTGTCTGACAGCACAGAGTGGCAGCTTCACACTTATTTTGTACTCTTTGTGGTTTTCTTTTTAACTGGTAATACCAGGTTTAGCTTTATTTGCTGGGAGATGTCTGGGGAGAAGGCAAAGAAATGGGTTGAGCCTTTTTTTTTTTTTTCCCTGCATTTGATGACAGCTGCCCATTGCCTCTTGTCCTGGCATTAGGCACCACTGGCAAGAGTCTGGCCCCAGCCTCTTGCTCCCCCACCTGTTAGCTCTTGCTGAGCATTGATCAGATCCCTTCTGGAGCTGCTCTTCAAGCCAAGAAATTCTTCAAATGACAGTGAAAATCAAGAAGTGTGACTCCTTTCTTCTGGAAAGGTATCCATGGAGCTCAGTGGGTGCTTGCTCTGGCCTGAGGACTATCCATCTACTCATTGATGCTATCACATTTTAAATCAGACCCTCAAACACCACCTGATTCATGCTTTTAAAGCTACTGGAACCCAGGTGTCCCTTTTAGCTCTGCTTTGCAGCTTCTGCAGTGTTACAGAGCTGCTCCAAGGAGTGGAATTTGGAAATAATAGGTAATTAAAAAAAAAAATCAAAATAAAAAAAGAAGTCATTTAATTAGTTTTCATTTCTCCTCCTTGCACCTGATAAATGAACACATTAAACTATGAAGACTCAGGAGCCTTCTAAAGCCTTTGATGTGCATTAGAATCAGCTAATAATTAACCTCAGGATTCACCAGCATGATGCATGGAGGGGAAGTGAACAGAGTGCTTGTGATGAAGGGAATTCCAGATCCAAGGCACCAGCCTGGCTTCCTTCTGCTTTGCTTTGCCATGGAGAGCTCTGGAGCTCCCCTTGATGTAGATCATTTTATTTGCTGCGTTTTATTCTTGGTGAGAAGTTTGGTTTGGTTTGGTTTTTTTTTTTTCCATCATCAGCTGTGTCCATCATGCTTAAAACATGGAGAAATAACCTTTGGCTTATCTGATTGGTGTGGGAGAAGAAGGTCTGCCTTCCCTCTGGACTGCTTTTTGGTTGGTACCTGGTAGCTGAGAGCATTGCTCAACCCAGGGCAGTTGTTCCTCACTCTGCCTTGGTGTGGTTACCTCATCTGAGCCTCAGCCCCCTCCCTAAAGCAGCTTGGACTGACAGCTTACCCTGGCTTTTTGGTTAGCACGGAGGTGGATCTGAGTCCCCCCTTTGTTCTGGAGAAGAACAGCTCTCCAGCTCCTACAAGGGCTGTTGAAGAGGAGCCTGTTCTGTGTTAAATTGCTCCTCTTGCCTTTACCTGCAAGCACAATGGTTCATGGTACAGCTCTGTGTCAGCAGCAGGGCCAGGAGTGGTCACTGATTCCATGGGCTGAGTGCTTTCATCCTGGTTTTGTAAGGTCCTGGAAAGCTTCCATGCCAGTTGGACTGAATGGTAATGGAGGGCACCAGCAGCTCCCTGGAAATGAGCACTCCAAACCTGGAATTGATTAAGGGTTGGATGTTTCAAAACCTGGGCAGCACTTGCTGCTGTCTGTGGCTGGCTGAGTGCTTTTAGAACATGCTGTGGGAGCCAAGCTAGTCCTAGAGTGACTGAAGAGGACCACATCAAGTGGGCAGGCAGGGTGAGTGTGAGAGGGGCTGACAGAAATAGCTACAGACTCGTGCAGCAGCATTATTAACAACAAAATGACACAGGGTAATGCTGGGCAGCCTGTTCCAGGGCCTGACAACCCTTTCAGGGAAGAAATTCTCCTCATGCTCAACCCAAACCTCCCCTGGTGCAACAGGAGGTCATATCCTCTTGTGCTATCACTTGTTCCTTGGGAGAAGAAATCAGCTCCCACCTGGCTCCAGTTTCTTGCCAGGCAGTTAAGAGAGCTCCGAGGTCTCCCCTCAGCCTGCTTGCCTCTGGGCTGAGCACCCCCAGCTCCTCCTCCCCAGCTCTGTTCTCCAGACCCTTCCCCAGCTTTGCTGCTCTCTCTGGACATGTTCCAGCCCTCAATGTCTTTGTAGTGAGAAGCCCAAAGCTGAACCCAGCACTCAGGACTGCAGAGGATTTCAAAGCCAGCTGAGGACCTTCAGTTTGATGGCAGCAAAGCAAACCTGCCAAGGGGAAGTGAAGCCTGGGAGCTTGGGAATGGGGGTTGAAAATGGGCCAGGTAGCAGCTGGGCAGAAAGAGAATCTGAAGTTTATGGAGTGCCACAGATGAGTGTGAGGCTGCTGCTCAAGAGCAGAGCTCATTCTGGGATGTTTTTAAGAGCACTGTTGGTTGTGAGACAGGGGAATGAAATTATTCTGCTCTGCTTCTTAATGGAGAAGCCTGGAACACAGAGGTCCTCCCTGAGCATGAGGAGAAACATCTGGGGCTGAGGGTGCTGGAGGTCTGGAGCAGGCTGCAAGAGAGGTTGTGGAGCCTCCTCCTCTGGAGAGCTTCCAGCTCCCCCTGGCCATTGTGCTCCTGGGCAAGCTGCTGTGGGTGCCCTGCAGTGGATGATCCCCAGAGGTCCCTTCCAACCCCTACCATTCTGGGATTCTGTGACAAGACCTTTGGACCCAGGACAGGAAATGCTGTAAGGTTAGGACTTGGAAGGGGTTTATAATTCATATGCCTGGAATTTGAGAGTCTGAATTCTTCCTGGTTGCTTCCTGTCCATCAGAAGCACTACTTAGAAACATCTCCTGATGTTCTGACCTTCCCTTTATGGTGTCAGTTGTCTGTGAGAGGCTCAGGGCATGTTTCCTGCACAAACTGCTCTCACTTCTGGACTGGGAGCTAAGATTGAGTTTTGTTTGGTTTGGTTTTGTTTTGTTTTTTCTTCTTTCAAGAAGTCCTAATGGATTTATTTGATTTGAAAATTTCTGCCTGGAGATGGAATCAGGTGGTCATGCAAAGATTTATCTAATCAGAGCAAAGCAGGCAGCTAAAACTTGCAGGATGACTTTCTACAGCAGGGATCTTCCAGAGGAACATCTCTGCCTTGCTGCAGCACCAAGTGAACATGAAAGGAGAAACCTGCTGCAGATGCTTCCCCTCCAGTTATTTAGCAGACAAGCACAGAATCTCTGAATCAGCACATGAAAGCCTTTTTTGACTTCTTTCCAATCAACACCTATTAATGATTAGGCAGGGCTGGGAAGTGTTATGTAGGATTATTCTGGAAAGGGCTCTCTGAGGCTGCCTTCATCTGGAGCTGACTGGTTTTGAATAGGGATGTGGCAGTCACTATCAATTGCTATCAGCTGGCCTGAGCCTGGTTATCTTTGTGCTGTGTGTGATGATACAAGTTGCAGCCTAGGTACAGAAGTCCCCCCCCAGCCTCCTGGAAAAGCTCAATAATTGATTTGTAGCCCAATCTCATTCCAGGCTAGTGCACACTGCTGCCAGCTCTTAAAGCAGCAGCTCTGCTCTCAGCAGCTTTGCTCAGCATCCCCAACCCTCTCCCCCCTCCCATTATTCATCACATTGGTCTGGTCCTGTCTGCAGGTGCCCCCTCTGACTTCCTGCCCCCCAAGGTGTGGCACAAGCTGGGGCAGTGCCCTTGGTGTGCAGAGGAGCAAGTCTCAGGCAGAGGCTTTGTGCAGCCCAGCCC
>VXBD01002076.1:22398-58978 GCA_013399975.1 Indicator maculatus | reverse complement strand
CCCTCTCTTCCCTTCTTTTGCTCCCCTCCCTTCCCTCCTTTTGCTCCCCTCCCTTCCTTTCTTTTGCTTCCCTCCCTTCCCTTCTTTTGCTCCCCTCCCTTCCCTTCTTTTGCTCCCCTCCCTTCCCTAGGAGCCCTGCCTGTACTGATTCCATCTCATGCTCAGCAGACTGTGTATGTGCAAACCTCTAATGGCATCAAAGACCTGCAGGATAAAACAGCCTCTCCTGTTTTTTGGCCAGCCCTCACACTCCCTGGGAGGTTTGCCTGGCCCCCAGAGGATGTTATTGCACAACTGGCACCACCTCTTTGGGAAAGCTAAAAGGGGAGCTCAGGAAGCAAGGTTTTTGCACTGCAGCTGAGGAGAGCTCTAATCTGTGCATGACAGATCTGAGAGGAGGATTTTGCCCTTAATTTGTTCCCCTGGTGCCTACAGGTGGTGAGTGTGTTAGATCAATGAGAGATGCTCCCTTCCATGTGTGCCACAGCACGCAGGCTGAGCCAGGTGAGGCTGAGGATGAAGAGGCAGCCTCAACTTTGAACCTGCTCTTTGTCAAACAGCTTTAAACATTAGGCAGAAGACTTTGTAAAGCGAATTGATTAGCAGCAAAGACCAAAAGACACATCCTGTGCAAATAAACAACCACAGATTGAGATCTTAGTTCAAACTTGGTGAATGTCAACCCACAAGGAGGGCTGGGGAGTCTGTCAGACTCCTGGAAGGAGAAGCATCACTGCTGCTCCTAGAAAATGTCTATATAAGGTTGGAGTCTGTGTGGTGGAGCTCCAGGATTCAGCATCTTCAGCTTGCTGGGGGAAAGCTCTTTTTATAGCTGGGTTTTTATTTAGCCAGGGGTTTCTCCAGGGAGGGCAGGAGGGGGTGAGCTGGAGAATTCACTTGGTAGATTTCAGATCAGCAGCTCATCTGTCACTTCAAGGGGTGACAGTGACAGGAGGGAAAGACTTCCTAATTTATTCATAAAATACTTTATCTGTCGATTCCATTTACTTCCTTCATTCTTCATAGGCAAAAAAGTATTGGGGGGAGAAAAAAAAAAGGGGAAATTATTCCTGACCTTGGAGGTGAGAAGCAGAATGCTGATAACTCCAGCTCTGGGGGCATGAGGAGGGCAGGACTTCTTTCCACCCAGGAGTGTGAAAAAGACAATAGACTGATACCATCTGATGGATTTCACCCCTCTGGATTCTTGTTGCTAGCACAATGCCTCGGAGGCTTTACTTAGTAGCAGCACTTAGTGGAAGCTCACATCGAGTACAAGCTGCTCAGACACCTTGACTCTGACTTTTTGCCCAGCACAAAGCCACCTGAGGTGTGCTGCCTCTGTGCCATTCTTGCTAGAGAACAGATTCCATCACCTGATGAATCCTGCAGATTCCTGAAGGAATTCTCCGTGAGGTTTAAGAATGGTTATACACTTTTCAGTGAGCTGCATCTTCTTGGAGACCTCATTGGTCTCTAGAACTCCCTAAAAGGAGGGGTTTGGTCTCATCTCCCTAGCATCAGGTGATAGAAAGAGAGGAAATAGCCTGAGATTGTGCCAGGAGAGGGTTAGGTTGGAGATGAGGGAAAATTTCTTTGCTGCAAGAGTGGTCAGGGATTGGAACGGGCTGCCCAGGGACGTGGTGGAGTCCCCATCCCTGGAGGGGTTTCAGAAAGGTGTGGCCATGGCACTTGGGGCCATGGTTTGGTGGCCATGGTGGTCTTGACTCTTAATGTACTCTTAAATATACCCTGCTGAGAAATGTCCAATACTTGCCATGATGTGGGAGTGAGTCCAAGGGAGACAATAATAAATTCTGTCAAGGGAGGTACAAGTGAGGTGATGCTTTGCTTCACCAAATCCCAGCATGCTGGGCTTGGAAGGGACCTTTGGATATCATCTAAAGTAGGGCACCCACAGCAGCCTGCCCAGGGGGGTTGGAAGCTCTGCAGAGAAGGAGACTCCACAACCTCTCTGGGCAGCCTGCTCCAGGGCTCCAGCAGCCTCAAAGTGAAGAGGTGTTGGCTGCACATGGAAAGAAAGAATCCTTCTGCTTTGTTGTTATGCTTGTTTGGGAACTGCCTGATTGGCCCTATTAGACAGACACAGATGTATAAATCTCTAACATCATTTTTTACTTTATAATTAGATAAAGAAAACCCCATTCAATTTGGCTTTCCAAGTCAGAGCATTTCACCACTGACACTTGGATTCATCACATTCCAGGCTTAACATTTCAGAAATGGTCAGATGCTTTGATCCTAAGATTAGAAAACTGTCCACTCTCTCTTTTTTTTTTTTCCCTGAACTGAACACAAAATACTTTCAGACAATTCAGTTGGCCTTTTTCAAGCCAAAAAATTCTTAAGCAGCTCTGCTCATTGTAGAGCTGAAGAAATGCAGAGAGGATGAAGAGCACTGAGGATTTTTTTTTTCTTTTTCTTCCCCCTATGTCTGCAAAGAGTTTTTATCATTTTCCTTTGAAGTCTCTGCAAGTTATCTGGTGTTTGTGTTAACTTTCTGTATGAAGAGAGAAGCTGATTTATCCTCCTAGGAACCATTTTAAACATCAGAGAAAGTGAAGAGCAGGAATGAAATCTACCTGACTAAACAAAGCCTGGCACAGAAAGCACAGCCCTTGTAAGGGTTTGCTTTCCATCTGACCTGACTCCTGCAACAGAGGGACCCAAGAGATAGTCAAGGTAAGACTCAAGGAGGCCCTGGGCAGCCTGCTCTAGTTGGGGATGTCCCTGCTGCCTGCAGAGAGGTCAGGCTGGATGACCTTGGGAGGTCCCTTCCAGCCTGGACTGTTCCATGATTCTATAAATTCAGCTCCTACCCGAAGGAACACCACAGCTCCCACTCCCACCAGGCAGGGTTCCTTCTGGCTGCCTCAAGGTTCCTTTTGGCTTAGGAGGGATGGATTTCAGAGTAGCATCCATGGGGTAAAATAAACTGCAGAGAACAGAGGTGGGAATGGTATTTATAGCAGCTTCCATGAGGAGTGCTTGGAAACAGAGGGGTTTCACTGCCTGCTGCACTACAGCAAGTTCTGCATCTTTTCAGGACCAGGCTTGGTAGTTAGGTAGTGATTGGGCTCAGTCTCCAATCTGCTCAGCCTGGAGAAGAAAAGGCTCTGGGGAGACCTTAGAGCAGCCTTCCAGAACCTGAAAGGGACATGCAAGAAAACCAGGAAGGGGATTTTTACAAGGGTTTGTAGTGATAGGAAGGGAAGGAATGGATTGAAGCTTGAGGAGGGGAGATTTAGACTGCAGATTAGGAAGAAATTCTTTCCAGTGGGGGTGGGGAGAGACTGGAACAGGTTGTCCAGGGAGGTTGTGGATGTTCCCTCCCTGTGTTCTAGGTGTTCTAGGCCAGGCTGGATGAGGTCTTGAGCAACCTGGGCTGGTAGGAGGTGTCCCTGCCCATGGCAGGGGGGTGGAACTGGAGGATCTTTAAGTTCTCTTCCAATCCAACCTATTCTATGAACCTATGAATATATATATGAGAGATATCTACATCCTTCAAATATTTGCTGCTATTCTCAGGCAGATGTTTATTTTTCATTGAGACTCAGAAAAATGAGTAACTACAGAAGATCTTAGATGGGAAAGAATCAATTGAGAAGGGCACTCAGGATCATTCCAACATTTTGTTTGGGAATTGCATCTCAATTTGAGCTCCTTTGCACCTACTAAAGAAGCTCCATTGCTTCATGCAACTACTTCAGAATTAGAGTTGGTGGAGTGATGGAAGAAAGCCATTTGCAGAATAGTCACCACTGAATGACCATAGATTTGTTGCTATTTTTGCCACCATGAGAGAAGATCTTTCCAAATATTTGTAGCCCACTATTCAAAACAGTCTCTGTGAATCACCAAAATCCTCCAAGTTTGTACCTGAAAATACAGTGTGCATTACTCACTGCTCAGTCTTTGTTAGTCATAACTCATTATCCTCAGCTAAAGCTTCAGTCAGCTGAGCAAGAAGCAGGAGAGACACTCCATGACCAGCAACATCCCACAGATAAGGATTAATCAGATCAAAAGCAGCATGAACAGCACAGGGATGGAAAGTCCTTCAGCTCAGTACCTGAAGGGATCCTACAGGAAGCCTGGAGATGGAGTCTGCATGAGGGTGTCTAGAGACAGGACAAGGGGGAATGGTTTGAAGCTGAGGGAGAGCAGGGTGAGACTGGAAATGAGGAAGTTCTTCAGTGGGGGAGGGTGGTGAGAATCTGGAACAGGTTGCCCAGAGAGGCTGTGGATGCCTCCTCCTTGGAGATGTTCAAGGTGAGGTTGGATGAGCAGCAGAGGCCAGCTGAGAGGTGTCCCTGCCTGGAGAGGAGCATCCTGAGAGGTGATCTCCTCAATACTCAGCAAGAGCTAAAGGGTGGGGGGTGAGAGGCTCTTGTCAGTGGTGCCCAGAGACAGGACAAGGGGCAGTGGGCACAACCTGGAACCCAGGAGGTTCCACCCCAACAGGAGGAGAAACTTCTTTGGTGTGAGGCTGCTGGAGCCCTGGAGCAGGCTGCCAGAGAGGTTGTGGAGTCTCCTTCTCTGCAGAGCTTCCAACCCCCCCTGGCCATTGTGCTCCTGGGCAAGCTGCTGTGGGTGCAGGGGGCTTGGGCTGGATGATCTCCAGAGGTCATTTCCAACGTGCTGGGATTCTGAGATTCTGTTTCTATATCTGCAAGAGGGGAAAAAAAAAATCTTAGAAGCTACATCATGGGGTTGGTTTGAATTCCTTAATTCACACAGCAATTAGTTTTGAAGATTATGATTCTATGATTACCTGCAAACATCCTGCTTCTGATCTTGTGCGTGTCTTTTGTTTTACTAAGTGTTTCTATCTATGTTTTCACAAGAAGCTGGTGGATAGAGACTGGAAGAGGAAAAAAACCCAAACAAACCAAGCCTGTGAAAGAGGATGAATTATTTAACATAATATTAGCAGCTTTTACCACTTAATTGTCTGACAACAGAGAGGTGAATAAAAGCAGCCAGAGTGGAAGTGAAACCACACAGTTTATGAGGAGAGAAGCCATGGCCATGTGGAGGAAATAAGAACCTGCTGCCCATACATGAGGACTTGTCCTTGTTATATGCTGAAATCTAAATTTTCAGGATGTTTAAAATCTTTCTCTCTGTTTTCTAGCCTCACAGTTATGCTCCAAGCAACATCTGACTGCATGTGGGATAAGTGTGCCTACAGAGTTAAGCTCAGCCACTGAGAAACATCATTTTCTTGATAAATAGTGCTAAAACTCATTGATTTCAGAGCTTGTGCTGGACAGCTCCAGACAAGAGGAACTCCTTTGGAATTGCTGGAATGACATCATTTCCACAGCCTGGCACTGAGAGCAGAGAATCCCAGACTGCTTTGGGGTGGAAGGGACCTCTGAAAGTCCTCTACCCTAACCCCCCTGCAGTCAGCAGGGACATCTGCAACCAGAACAGGTTGCTCAGAGCCCCAAACAACCTGACCTGCAATGGTGCCAGGGATGGGGAATCTCCCACCCCTCTGGGTAACCTTAGCCAGGGTCTCAGCACCCTCAGAGTGAAAAAGTTCTTCCTTGTATTTGTTCTACATCTTCACTTAGTTTAACCCCAGCAGCCCTTGTCCTCCAGAAATCCCAAAGGCTCCCACTTCCATTAGCTGGCCATTGGTATTCCATTTCTCCTGGTGATTTGAATCCTGAATGATCTTCCCCAGCCTAATCAATTTTATGATGTCATTTACAGAAATTTACATCCTTGCCAGTGAGGCTGGGGAGACACTGGAACAGGTTGCCCAGGGAGGTTGTGGATGCCTCCTCCCTGGAGGTGTTGAAGCCCAGGCTGGATGAGGTCCTGAGCAAGCTGGGCTGGTGGGAGGGGGTTGCAACTGGATGATCTTTAAGGTCCCTTCCAACCCAACCCATTCTATGATTTACAGTAATGGAATCTCAAGTCCTTGCTCTAAGGAAATTGTTTTTAAACCCTTCCATTGCTACTTTGGGACTCACATCTGAATTTCTCCCTTGCTGGCCTGGTTGTCAGTGACAGACCAGCCCTGTGAATACCACAGGGGTATTTTAGAACTCCAGTCAGATGTTATTTCCCTTTTTCAAGTCAGAATGGCTTCAGTGCAGCTGCTGGCTTGGAAATGATCAGTCAGGTGGGAGGGTTTCAATGGCTCAATCATCAGCTGATTGTCTCAGTTTGTACTGCAGGCAGCTCACCTGCTCTTCATTGAAACCAAACCCCACTCCTGTTTGCACACCAGAAAATACAGAAAGATGATAATATTTAGAAAACAAAGAGGGGGGGAAAATACAACCCTCTGAAATCATCCTTCCAACACATTATTTCCATAATTAGCCTATAATTAAAGTAATTGCAGTTTGGGGCGGGGGGGGAATAAAATAGTCTTTATTTTTATTTGCAGGTTTCTCAAGGGCTGTTTGCTGATCATCAGAGAAGCTACAGGGAGGGGAAAAAAGAATAATTGGAGGTATTCTCATTTCTCCCAAAGATTTGCCAGGCAGGACAAGCTCTTCAGGAAACAAGGACACATCTTTACAGCCTGTGAACTGACAGATCTCTGGGCTGATCTTCAAAGGTATTTGTGAGCTTTTAGAACCTTAACTCTCCTATTCAGATAATTCATGTCCAGAGTAGCTGTGGCTGTCCACAGCATCAAGGTTCATGCCCAAATGAACAGAAGGTAGCCAGGCTGCCCTGTCTTTACTGGGAAAGTGCTGAGGCACTGGAAGAGGCTGCCCAGGGAGGTGCTGGAGTCACCATCCCTGGAGGTGATCAAAAATGTGTAGCCATGGCACATTGGGAGGTGTTTAATGGCCATGGTGGTGTCGGGTTGATGGTTGGACTCAGTGATCTCAAAGGGCTTTTCCAAGCCCAAGGACTCTCTGGTTCTCTATATGGTGGAGCTGAACTTGCTTTGGCAGCTGGAGTTGTGTGTCTTCAAATGCAGAAATAGATGAGGCTATGAGAAATGTGTGGCCATGGCACTTTGGGACATGGTTTAATGGCCATGGTGGTGTTGGGTTGATAGTTGGACTGGATTATTTCCACTTTAATAGTTCTGTGATCTAGGCTTGATCCCTTCTTTGCCCAAAGAATGGTCAGCCAGCAGTGCTCCTGTGTTCTCAGGCCAAAGAGAGCTACTGGTGGGGTAATGGTGAAGTGAGGAGAGATACTGGAGGGGAACATGCTCCTTCCTTTCTGTTCAACCTAATCTGCTCAGCAGAGAATGAGTTGTAGGGTCAGAAAGCACAGGGCCTGGGCACATGAGCCTAGTCCATGCTTCAAAGGCAGTTCCTATGTATGATGTGCAGCAGAGAGGGAAAGGCATTAGTTGGTAATTCTGAGAGCAGTTGGCAGACTCAAGGTTTGACCTGCTGGGTGCTCTTGCAGCTGTGGTACAGCTCCCTGGCCCCATCTCTGCAGTGCATTTGAGTGTTCTGAGCAGAAGACTAAATGTGGCCTTTCTTTTCCAGATCAAGAGCCCTCTACAGAGCTCTGGGTGGTGCAACCTTGGGTAAATGAAAAGTGCTCTCAGCTCTTAGTCACTCCACAAAGTTTTGTAGAGCACCTGAGGTATTTTGAGAGGGAATTATGTAGTCTGAACATTTCACATTGCTAATTATCTTCTGCAAATCCTCACTGTGTCCACAGACAGTTGAGGCTGTTGTAATTGCTCCACAGCAATTTACAGAAGGTGAAAGAAGGAGTTCACCTTGTTTCAAAATCCTTTCCCATCACAAATTGCTCTTTCATTCTAACAGCAATTTAGACCATTGATGGATAAGTTTTCTTCCTTAACAGTTTGAAATAAGCCAGTCAGTACAGGTCAGCAGCTTGTGCTGAGTTAATTATGCATCTATAATGATAAAACCAACATTGCTGCTTGACTTGACCAAGAAATGACTCAAACCCAAGAGATAAATGTACTTCATCTGGGGCACAACACTTCCTTCTGAGCTGTGGACACAAAAGATGATCCCCTGGTAGCTGGTATCAGATTTTGATGACAGAGATTCATAGATTGGGTTGGGTTGGAAGGGACCTTAGAGATTATCCAGTTCCAATCCTCCTGCCATGGGCAGGGACAGCTTCCACTAGACCTGGCTGCTCAAGGCAACCTGGCCTTGAACACCTCCAGGGATGGGACCATCCACAACCTCCCAGGGCAACCTGTTCCAGTGTCTCCCAACCTCATTGGCAAGAATGTAAATTTCTATACATAAATTCATAAAATTGTTTAGACTGGACAAGAACTTCAAGATCATTCAGCACCCAAAGGACCAGGGAAAAAGGAAAAAAAAGAGATCAACAGTCAGTTAATGGAAGTGGATACAGATTATGGGGCATCCACAACCTCCCTGGGCAACCTGTTTCAGTGTAAATCCATTCTGAGGATTTAGAGAATACAGAAATCCTAGCTGAGGGCCACACCTCATCACAGGAGCTCAGAGTGGCTTCCATACCTTGTGTTGTGCTGCTTGTGAAGCTTGTGTAGGAGGCAGGGCACTTGTGTTGGCCTTCTAGTTTGTGGACTGCTCGACAGTCTTCTCCTCCTCCTCCTCCCATAATGTGTTCACTGCAAGATATATTGGTTATGCAGTAAAGTATTTTTTAATTGCTGGCTTTAGAAATATTTAAGTACCCAATTATTTTTATCTAAAAGACTATTACAGGGGGGAGAGAAAAGAAAAAAAGGAAAAGAAGTTAAAAATGGCTAGAGCCAGGGTTAGACAAGGATGATGAGTTGCACAGCAAGAGCACTGAGCCTTTGATGAAGTGCATAAATAATTAGTAACACACTTGAAGACCTCTTTCTCTCTGCTCACAGTACCTGTGCTTGTTTTATTCCAGCTGAAAGTTGTGCCCCTTCATTCCCAGTGAGGGACAGAGAAACTGCTGACCAAGGCAAGGAGAAAAGTGATTCCTGGAGAAGCTCCTGCAGGTCACCAGCTCAGGCACTCCTTCAGGGAGGAGGCACCAGGACAAACTCCTCCTGCCCTAGCACAACCTCACAGGGGACAGGAGAGAGACTTGGAGGTGGCAGTCTGGTGCCCACAGATGTGGATGTAGGTAAGAACTTTTATCACCCAGTTCTGAACATGCAGAAGTTGGACCACAGGCAGCACAATTTTGATGTCCTATTTTTGCCTGCCTTTTTCAGTCACAGGAATATCCAAGTACCCTTTTTTTTGGTTAATTTTCCATGAAAACAGGATGGATTTGGTTAGCACAAATGGAGGGCCACAAAGGTGATGCAAGGGCTGGAGCAGCTCTGCTGTGAGGATAGGGTGAGGATGCTGGGGGTGTTCAGCCTGGAGAAGAAAAGATTCTGGGGGAAGCCTTCCCATAACCGAAGGGATCCTACGGGAAGGAACAGGAATGGAGATAGAGGTTGAAGTTCCATTAGGTTCTCCAACTGCTTTGAAACTCTGCTCTTGGTGAACACAGAGATCTTACAAGGAGGAAGAGGGAAAGATCTCAGGAGACAGGACCAGGCCATCACAAACAGCCAACACTACGGTCAGTGGAGACCTGTTCCATTGCAGCCAATTGCTCTGCACAAGTTGGAGCTGGATTGTGGCTCCTCCAGAATCCACTCTGAGAAACATACAGCAAATGCCAACATCCTCTTCAAAATCCTTTTTCTTATATTTTTTTTTTAACCCAAAGAAATATTCCCTTCCAAATTGCTCATTTAGGGCTGGTTTTTAACACTGAGGTTTGGGAGATATTTTTTTTTTTCCTCAGACAATAGGTTTGGTACTCAATTAAAATAAGGATAGATTTTTAACACATCCACCTGAAGATAACCCTTAATGTATTCCAGTGCCCTCAACACATTGTTAAGTTGAACTCACAGAAGATTTGAATTCTAAAGGGTGGGGGAGAAAAATGTTAGAGATCCTCATTATTCACCAACCAACAAGGTCAGGCACAGCTTTACCAGGGGTAGAGTTTAGAAAGCCTCAAGTGCATAAAGCTGCTGGGATTGGAGAGCTCCCATGGGTCTGAAAGCAGAGCAGAGCTGTCAAACAAGTACAGCAGGACTTTCAATTTCTTATATTTTTTTCCTAAATTCTCCTTTTGGGGCAAATTTAACAGTGTGGGGCTAAACACAGCGGAGTTGCCTTGTTGTCACCTCTGAGGAAGGCATTTAGTGCTTGTACAGCCCCAGAGTGAAAGGATTTGGGTTAAAAAATGGAAGCATTTTACATTGTATAATCATGAAGATTTTTTTTTTGTTTTTAAAGGCATTTGAAGGGAAAAAAAGGAGAGAGAACCCAATCTGATAAAACCCAGCAAGCTGCATTTCACCAGCTGCATCTACCACGAGTGTTGGCTACCTCTGGCACATTACAAAAGACAGCTTCTGAAAGGCAAGTTGTGGGTAAATTCCTCTTAAAACTCCCCTTTAAGCAATGCTGCTACCAGGGATCACTCCAGGACCTGAAGGGGGCTACAGAAAAGCTGGGGAGGGACTTCTGAAAAGGGCTGGGAGTGATAGGATGAGGAGGAATGGATTGAAGCTGGAAGAGGGCAGATTTAGACTGCTGCTTAGGAAGAAATTCTTGAGAGTGAGACACTGGAACAGGTTTTCCAGGGAGGTTGTGGATGCCCTCTCCCTGGAGGTGTTCAAGGCCAGGATGGATGAGTGCTTGGGCAACTTGGTCTAGTGGAAGCTCTCCCTGCCCATGGCATGGGGTCAGAAGTAGATGATCTTTAAGGTCCCCTCCAACTTAAACCATTCTGTGATTCTATGACAGAGGGAAATCTTTTCATGACTTCCACCTGTTGCATTTTGCCTTCATAATAAGCAATCTGCTCCTGCACAATGTAAGTGAAAGCTCTGTGTAAGAACAAAGACCACTTCAACTTGGAACTGAATTTCAGCACTTTTAACTGATTTTTTTTTTAATTATTATTCCTTTGGAAATCTCTTTTTATTGCCTAAGATAATCTAAGAGTGACATAAATTTCCCCCCTGCCCCTATCCCTGCTTTAGATTTAAAATATTTACAATACCCCATAAAGATGTCAGCTGCTTTATAAGGTGGTGAGTAGGGGCTGGAGGGTTGATTAACTTAGCCAGACATCCTCATTAAGAGCTCAAGGTCCCTTTTCAGGCTCAGGGACAGCAGTCAGTGAGCAGTGATGTGGCTGCTTTGGGCTGAGCAAAGCTTTTAACCATTCCCCCTTCAACCCCTCAGGCTGCTGCCTTCCCTTTCTTCACAAGACCATCTTCTTGTCCATCATTTTCAGAGCCTTTGTGAGCAGTGGAAGCAGCAGGACCTTTGCTTGGGCTGTAGTGACGCTGGGGTTGCTTTCTGTTTTTTTTTTTTTTTCTCCTTGCTCAGTTAAATATGTAATTCACCAAGCAGAAGACAGACACCTTGGAGACATCATTATTCTTCACCTAGCTGTCAGAAACCACAGAGCATGGAGCTGGTTCACTCATGGTCTTTCATCTTCAGGCTGGTTTCCACCCTGCCTTCAAGCAGCTCCACAATGCATTCATCACACCACGAGCAAGAGGCTCGGCCCCGGCGTCACCTGGTGGCTGAGCTCTGAGCCCAGTGAAGTCCTTTCCCCTGCCTGTGAAGTGGTGAGTGGAAAGGTCACTCTCATTAGTGGGGAGCTGTGCTGCTGCCCTGGTGGCCAACAGGCTCATCCCCCTTTTAGTTGTTGATCTGGGAAGGCAGAGAAGCAGGCAAGGGCTGCGGGGCAAAGCTCAGCGCTCTCTTCTTGAGCCTCTCCTAGGAGAGCTACAGAAGGTTTCCTTCTCCACCCTGGATCTCTGCTATGAGTAATAAAGGTTAGGCAGGTGAAATAACTCAGAGCAAAACATTCAGATTACTAATTCCTCTTGGGGGGGAAAAAAAAAAAAAAAAAAAAAAAAAAAGCAGCTTTCAGGAAAACAAATCCAGGGGGAATTTTCTTGGCATAGCACAACCCTGACAGGCCAAAGCGATTCAAGGCTTAGATCCCAGAAAGCAAAACCTTTCTGCAAACAGAATGTTTAACATCCAGCACTTTGTGCACTCCCTGCTGCTGACCTGGAGTGGCTGAGTCAGAGCCACTGTGGGATCTGGATTATAATCATAGGATCATAGACTTGTTTTGGCTGAAAGAGACTCTTAAGGTCTCCAAGTCCAGCCTTCAACCCAACACCACCCTGTCCCCACGTGCCATGTCCAGACATGTCTTGAACACCTCCAGGGATGGGGACTCTGCCACCTCCCTGGACAGCCTGTTCCAATCCTTGACCACTCTTGCAGCAAAGAAAATGTTCCTCATCTCCAACCTAACCCTCCCCTGGACATTTTCTCCCCTGTCACCTGGTACTAGGAAGAAGAAGAGACCAACCTCCTCTCAGGGAGCTGTAGAGAGCAATGAGTTTTCCCCTCAAAATCCCATTGAAGCTGCAGATAAAGCCAATACCATTTCTTCTAGGGGAGACATCCCACTCCTTGGGATCCTGCCAGTACCAACCTTTGAGATAAATTTTTTAAAAAGGAAAAAAAAAAAAAACCCAAACCACAAAACAACATGAAATTGAGGATCATTTCAGCATCCCCTTCTCAGTTTACTGCACTGAGAAGTGATGATTGCTTTTTTCCCCCCAGTGTTTCTTCAAAGGGCCATTCTTTTGAAAGAGAAAGCAGTGTCAGAGCTGTGTGAATGAAGGAATGAGCTCTCCCAGGTGATTGATGGGGCTGTCTTACCACTCCTGCTTGATTAGTGCTTTGGTTCTCAAACTGTGGCCCACAGACCATCTGTGTGCTGCACCCAGAGTCTTTAGGGAAGAGACAGATCCCAGGATGATGGCTTCTCTGCTGGCTTCCTCTTCTTAAATCATCTTAAAAGCAGTTAAAAAAATTCATGAAACATTCTACTGCTGGAACATGGCCAGAGAAGGACCACAAGGATGGTCAGAGGGCTGGAGCACCTCTGCTCTGGAGACAGACTGAGAGAGTTGGGGTTGTTCAGGCTGGAGAAGGCTCCCAGGAGACCTTCTTGTGGCCTTCCAGTAGCTGAAGGGGATACAAGAAAGCTGGGGAGGGGACTTTTTAGGGTGTCAGAAAGGGATAGGGCTGGGAAGAATGGAGCAAAACTAGAAGTGGGGAGATTCAGACTGGATATTAGGAAGAAATTCTTCACCATGAGGGTGGTGAGAGACTGGCACAGGTTGCCCAGGGAGATGGTAGAAGCCTCATCCCTGGAGGTTTTTAAGGCCAGGCTGGATGTGGCTCTGGGCTACCTGATGTAGTATGAGGTGTCCTTGCCCATGATAGGGGGGTTGGAACTGGATGATCCTGACAATTCTATGTTTCATTTCATTGGACTTCTTCTAGGACAGTAATTCTAAGTGGGAGGATTAGTTTTGCTTCCAAAGTTTTTCCTTCTTTTTTTTTTTAATTTTTAATAGGCATAAATAATAATTAATAACTTATTTATAAGCCCTCTTGGCATGGCTGAGGTGCTTGGGGTGCTATACAGCATCAGCCAAACAGAATCCAAACTAAAGGAACAAAAGTTCACCCTCATTACAGCCCAGGCAAACACAAGAAAAGCTGCAGCCAGGAAAACAGGTTCTGCTTCTCTCATCATGCAGCCTCAACATTTAGACTCCTAAAGTGATGCTGGGGTTTGAACTACATCAGCAGCTCCTACAAAGAAGGCTGAAGCCTCTTTGTTCTGCCACAAACTTCTTTCCTGTTCACATAGTCTCATCTTCCCCCATCTCGCCTGCTGCAGGCATTAAACACAAACCACCAAACCTCTCAGGTGTTCTGCTCTGCATGGGGCCCCCCTAGGCCCTTCCCCAAATAAAGGGGCAGGAAAATTGCTATTCCAGGAGTTTTACAGTAAAGATTTCAACTAGGACTCACAGGGGACTGGGGGAAGTTTTAAAGCAAGGAACTGAGCTTCCCCCCTCCTTGAAAATGAGGGCTGGGGGCAAAGTTTCCTAAATGCTGACTTCTGGGGCAAGAGGAAATTATCAAATGGTTTGGGTTTGAAGGACCTTAAAGACCATCCAGTTCCAACCCCCTGGCATGGGCAGAGACACCTCCTGGCCCTGAACACCTCCAGGGAGGAGGCATCCACAACCTCCCCAGGCAACCTGTTCCAGTGGCTCACCACCCTCACTGGAAAGAATTTCTTCCTAATCTCCAGTCTGAATCTCCTCTCCTCCAGCTTCAATCCATTCCTTATCCCTTCCTGTCTCACTCCCAGCCCTTGGCAAAAGTTCCTTCCCAGCTCTCCTGTACCTTCAGGTACTGGAAGGCAGCTCTAAGGTCTCCCTGGAGCGTTCTCTTCTCCAGGCTGAACACCCCAACTTCCTCATCCTGTCTCCATAGGGGAGGATCTCCAGCCCCCTGCTTACCTTTGTTGCTTCCTCCTGACCCCCTCCAACAGCATATGTTGAGATAAAGATCACTTTCCCTGCTTCAACCAGATGAATTTCCATCCCATCTGTGCCAAACCTGGGAAGAAAGAGCTTTGGATGAACACAGAGCTGTGTGTGTTTATTTAATCACTGCAAAACCACAACAACCAAAAAAAAATAGCAAATCACAGGGGGGGTTTTTGAAGTGCCATCTGATTCATCCTGCAGGTAAACAGCAGGTTTGTGGTTTGGGTTTTTTTTTTCCTGCAGCATGCCCAGGTCCCACTGCCATGATACAGGGAGATAAATATGTACAGACCAAGGGAATTTGAACTCCACCACCACCAGGTACCAGCCAAACTGCCAAATAGGTTAAATAGGTTAATGAGGGAGGAATACAGGAAGGAAAAGGAAAAAAGAAAATATGAAGAGGGAAAATACAGAGTGAAGGTTGGGCTGGCAGTAGCAGCAGCTGTTTCTGATAAGGCTCAGCTCTAAAACTGTTGAAACAGGGGAAAAAATAACAGATTAAAGCTGTTGCTTTGATGCCTTAAAACAGTATCTATTTAATTTCAGATTGCATAGTTCATGAGGCATAAAGCCCCAAATATTCTTTTTTTTGGGGGATCAAATCCTTTACCAGCCTTCAGAACTATTCCAGTGCAAGGTGTAGAACTCACGAGCCTGGCTTTAGGAACCACACAAGAGTGCAGATGATTTGAGAGAGCAAAGAGCTGAGCCAGGGCTTGGGGTTGCAGCTCAGGGGGCAATGTTTGCTCCAAGCAATATGTTTCCAGGAGGGCTGGGACTGAGGACAAGGATTGATGGTGGAAGTTCAAAGGCATGGGTGGGAGCAGCAAGGATGGATGGGCAGCTGCTCCACTAATGTGCAGTGAGACTGATGAGGGGATGTGTGCTCCTGTCCCTCTGTACTCTGCTACCATCTCCCTCAATCTATCACCTGACTAATTAAACAGTGCTTCACTCACAGGAGGCCTCATCAGGTTGGGCTTGGATATGGAAACCAGACCAGGGAGCAGTGAAATCCCACGAGAAGGCACTGCAGAGGAGTCTTGGCTTTCACACTATGGGCAGCACTGGAGAACTGCTTCCTCAAAACAGGGAAAGAAAATGTAATAGCAGCAGAACTCCCTCAGTGAAAAAAACCACCAGGTAGGGAAAGTGACTCCAAACTTCTGGTGAAAGATTTCTTTCCCCTTCACCTGTTTTTTGGCAGCCTTTATTGCAGAGTTTGCTCCAGCAATAAATAAAAGAGAAGCAGCTCTCTGCTCTGCTGTCACTTATTACAATTCCAACATGACATGAACCATTCCAAGCTCAATTACTAATCACCTTTTATTTTTTTAAATTTTTTATCCCCTCCCTGGCTGTTTTTTTACCTCTTAGAACCCCTTAGCCTGAGTCAAAATTGTTTGTCATTAACCTCTGACAGCTTTGGAAATTGTCTTTGGGGCCAGCACAAAACAAAGCAATTTGCTCTGTCCAATTGCCTAGCAGGAGTTCAAGCCCAGGAAGTCAAAGTTGGCTGTTTACACGGAGCCTGCTAAACAAAGCTCTGGGAAGAGGAAATCTCTACACCCTTGTACTGCACAGATCTTCAGCTCTTCCTTGTGTGAAATGAATTTATGCAAGCCTGGCTCATTGCACAAGGCCCTTCAGCTGGGTGAGCCCCTTGAATTTCTTTCTTGGTCAACAAAACAAGATGAACTTTTACCAAAAAAAGGAAAAAAAAACCCCCAAAAACAAAACCAACCAAACAAAAAACAAACCCCAACCAAAAAACCCCAACCAAACAAAAAACAACCCCCAACCAAAAAAACCCCCAGCCAAAAAACCCAGCCAACCAAAACCCAACCCTCAAACCTATAAATGTGACATCTTCCTTATGCAACTCCTCCTGCTTACACACTTCAGCTCCAACACCTCCTCTGAAGAGCAGAAATGGGGTTGCTGAAAGGAAATGCATTCAAAACCCAAAAAAAAAAAAACCCAGAGCAAAGAGGGTTAATGATTGTTTTGCCCACTGGAAACCTCTCCACGTTGTACTCTTTCAGCTCCCATAGATATCCAAACAGGATTTTTCATGCTGCATTGGAAAATTCCACAGCAGCAGCTTGCAGCCTATGTTGCAGCTAATCTATTCCCCTCTCTCCTTTTCATGCCTGGTGTACATTTCTTGTCTACAAAGATGAGATGCTTTTTGCCCAAACAGTTGCTGATTGTCTGAGAGGATCAAACAGTTGTAAAACCTGCATCAGGAGACAGCTCAGGGCAACACTGAATTTTCTGCCCCTGCTCAGGATCATTTTTAATGCTTCCTGTCTATGTGCAAGTCACAGAGAGCCAACAGGATCTACCAGCCACATATAAAGCCATTTCCCCCCCCCCTTTTCTACTGTATTATTGAAATTGGTGGAGCAGAAGGAGAAGAGAGAAAGAAGTCCTTCCCTTTTCCACAGCAGCATCAGGTGACAGTGGTGTGGTTAGGTCTGAGAACTACACCCAGTCTGGCTGTTTATCAGTCCTTTTCTCTGCTTTTCTATGTTCCATACCATCTAGGAAGGCCCAAAGAGGTTACTTAGATGTCTTCCTCTTGAAGCACCAAAAGAATAAGCTCCTAGCCCCAAAACCTGAGAGATGGACTCCCTGTGGGCTACCTTGGCACAGCCACTTTCATCCATAAAATGATAGAATCTTGGCACCATTTATTTTGGAAAAGACCTTCAGGATCATCAAGTCCAACCATTAACCCTACCCTCCCAAGTCCACCACTAAGCCATGTCCCCAGGCACAACATCTACACAGCTTTGAAACACCTCCAGGGATGGTGACTCCAGCACCTCCCTGGGCAGCTTGTTCCAGTGCCTGACATCCCTTTCAGGGAAGGAAAAAAAAAAAAAAAAAAAAANGGAAAAAAAAAAAAAGAAAAAAAAAAAGTGTCCTAAGGTCCAGCCTGAACCTCACTTGGTGCAGCTTGAGGCACTATCACCACTCACTTGGGAGAAGAGACCAACACCCAGCTCATGACTACCTCTCTTCAGGTAGTTGTAGAGCTTCCATCTCATCCCACCCAACACAGACCTACCATGGATGGACAGCCAAGAGCTGACACAGAGTACCTCTGGAACTCCTGCCCCCTGTTCAGAGCTCAACCATTTCCAGCCAGGTGGAACACAAACCTTTCAGCAGTCTGCTGAGGCCATCACCAAACCAGACAAAAGAGATCTTTGTAAAACACAAACCCCTGCCTCCCCCCTGGAGGTGCTCAAGGCCAGGCTTGAGCAGCCTGGGCTGGTGGGAAGTGTTCCTGCCCATGGCAAGGAGATTGGAACTGGATGATCTTTAAGGTCTCTTCCCCTCCTTCTCTTGGGAGAGGATTCCAATGTCACACTGTTCTCATGGTACCTGTGTTTCTGTGCCTCTTGTTTCCCTGCAGAGGATGAGATCCAAACCCCTTCAGCCCCTGTGGTACACAGCAGCTTCTTCAGCCTCTTCTTGCTAGACCTGAGGGGTTGTATCTCAAGGTGACTGCCCTCAGCCATACAACCTTGGTTTTCACAGCCAGGCTCCTGCAATGCAAGGCAGCAGATTACTGTCAGGGCAAGACATTAAAATGCTGATCCTGCAGAAAGAAATAAGGGTGGAATGTTCTGGATTCAGGGACTCGTTCAAAAGCAATATAAAATAAGTAGGGAAAATGACTATGTGGTAGTGAAGCACAGTGGTGCCCATACTGAGAAAAGAGGGAGACTGAGGGTGGTTTTTGTGCTGATTTAGAAGGAGGCTGCCCAGGCACAGCCAGTAAATTACTATTGTTCAGAGTCATCTGAAGAAGGAGCTGTAAAAAGCTGAGTTTGATACACAGGAGAAACACTCAACCAATTGTTATATAATAATAATTGACTGCAGAGGAATGGACTTTCTGGGGAGAGCTGGGGCTGTGGCTAGAGTCAGGGAAAGCTTTTTACACTGTGCAGTGGAGCCTCAGGCTTTACTCTGCTGGCATTTACTCCTCCAGATGGCTCAGGATGCTGCCTGTGCTCTCAGCCTGTGCTGGGGGCAGGCAATGGGCTGCAGGGACACAACCACCCCAGTTTCATAAGAGACATGACTGGGAGGAGGAGGAGGAGGAGGAGAGGCAGAGTCTACTCAAGAGCTGGGTCTGCAAGTAGCTAAAAATGAGTCTGCCAAAGGCTGCTGTGGCAGTGAAAGGCAGGAGGGCTGTGCAGAGCAGCTGAAGCAGTGGTGGTGTGGTGCTTGGGAGTTAACTTGGTGTTCAGTTCAGACACACAACCGTATTTTTAGCAGTAGAAAACCCGAGTGACATGCTCCAAGCAGCTGCTCTCTCTCCTGTCTCCAGTAAACAGTTGGTTTTGCCAGTTTGATGCTCAACTGTCAAAAGATAGAGCTTCCTACCTCTGCCTTTCCCTTGGTTTTCCTGTTTTGTTTTCCCCTTTTCTCCCTCCATTCTCCTTCTTCCCCTTTTCTCCCTCCATTCTCCTTCTTCCCCTTTTCTCCCTCCATTCTCCTTCTTCCCCTTTTCTCCCTCCATTCTCCTTCTTCCCCTTTTCTCCCTCCATTCTCCTTCTTCCCCTTTTCTCCCTCCATTCTCCTTCTTCCCCTTTTCTCCCTCCATTCTCCTTCTTCCCCTTTTCTCCCTCCATTCTCCTTCTTCCCCTTTTCTCCTTCCCTTCTCCCTCTTCCCCCTATCTCCTCCTATTCTCTCTTTCTCTGTCTTCCTGGCTGTCAGCTATGTGGACTGTGCAGCCTGCTGGGCTTTAGGAGAGGTGACACTAGTGTGTCCCTAGCTGGGTAACTCACCTACAGCTTTTTCACCCAGTTATTTGCATGAGCTGGTGGAGTCCAGCAGCAAGGACATCGCTCATGCTCTTCATGCCAGTGAGTTAGAAGCTTTGTTCCATCTTGGTTGGCACAACCTGAGGGCACTCAGCATATAATAAGAAGGTTTAATAAGCTCTAAATAAGAAGGTTTCCTTTTCTTGCAGCTCCTGCTGTTTCTCCTAAAATAAACAAGCAAGTAAATAAATAAATAAAGTGGAGAGCATCCAAATGGTTGTGTTTAGGTAAAACTGATGATCCATTTTTCAGTGTGCTAGAGCCAGCCAGCAGCATGTTACTGGAACTACAAGTGCACAAAGATCTGCTGAGCTGAGTGGTAAGCAGCAAGTTCGTTGAGGTGCACAGCTCTTCCTCTTCTGGGGCACTACACTGTGCTGCTGACTCACATGGGCTGCAGGTTGAATTTATCTGGTCTCAGCTTCAGGAGTTAACTCACAGAACCAGAGATTTCACTGAGTCACACAATCACTGAGCCACAGAATCACAGCATGGTGGGAGTTGGAAAGGATCTCTGGAGGTCATCTAGTCCAAGCCCCCTGCACTCTTCACTCCAACTCCAGCTACCAAAATGACATTTGCCTCTTCCCTTTAATACCTCTTAAAATGATAGAATGGTTTGGGTTGGAAGAGACCTCCAAAGCTCATCCAGTCCAAGCCCCTCTGCAGCCAGCAGGGACATCCTCCACCAGATCAGGTTGCTCAGAACCCTCTTGAGCCTCACCTTGAGCACCTCCAGGGATAGGGCCAGAACCACCTCCCTGGGCAACCTGCTCCAGTGTTCCACCACCTTCATGGTGCAGAACTTGTTCCTAAAATCCAATCTGAATCCACTTTTCTCTAGTTTAAAGCCATTTCTCCTCATCCTATCACTGCAGGCCTTTGGGAAGAGTTCCTCTCCAGCCTTCCTGTAGCCCTCTTCAGGTACTGGAAGGTCATTATTAGGTCTCCCCAGAGCCTTCTCTTCTCCAGGCTCTTCCTCTGACATGAATGCAAAAGGCACTGTCAGAGGGATGTTTGTTATGGAGCACTCAGTGACAACAACAACAAAAACCCCAAACTTGCCATTCTTGTAGTCCTCCTGTTGTTGAAGAAAATGATACTGCAAATTAAATCTGATTTTTCTGACACTTTGCATGTGTATAGAACCTCCCAGCAGCTCAGGGGAACAGATTTTATTTGAGATCTGCAGGCCTTATACTTTTTAATTATTTTTTCTTTGTAATTCAGAATCAGTTTCTAATGGATTCAGGGAACAATATAGGGTCACTTGGGGGTGATTTTAATACCTGCAATTCCCCTGGTTATTAATCAAAGACTTTTCAGCCTTTCAGATAAATTATCTGCCTTCTGTTTAGAAGACTGAGATTAAGCATGGGAGAGAAATTGTCCCCACTGCCAGGAGGTAAAAAAAAAAAAAAATCAAGGAAAAAAAACCCAAAATGCAGCATTTTGGCTACCTCACAAAAGTGCAGGACATGCTGTAGGTTGTCATTTGGGTTTGTCTAGCTTCAGGGAAAGAATTTGTTATGAAAACAGTGATGGTGATTCTCAAATGGAGTGGGTTTGAGTTCCTGATTAGAAATCTCAGCTGTCAGAACCAGCAAAACCAAGGTGTGATGGAGAGCAAAACTCAGCTGTGAATTGCAACACCACCAAGTTGTGATTTGCAAGTTACCACTGCCAGTTTGAAAACAAACCCATCAGGCTTCTGAAGCACTCCAAAATGAAACCCAAAATGATCATTTTGCGTGCTTGGTTGGGAAGGCAAAGTTGAACACTGTCCCCTCCAAGCTGTATCTCTATTTTCACCCACTGAATCATCTCAACAGAGCCAGTGTCTATGCAACTGATTTAATTCCTCTTGCCTTTGTTGGGTTCAATAGCTTGAAATTGCCTGCTAGATTTCAGAGCAAGCTGCTGTGGGTGACTCTTCTTTAGCAGAGGGGTTTGGACTGGATGATCTCCAGAGGTCCCTTCCCACCCTCTGTTCACTAAAGAAACAAAAAAAGTTTGTTTTCCACCCATTTTCATCCTGGGCTGCTGTGATTCTCTGCTATGCAGCCAGGAGCAGCCATCCTCTAGGCTTTGATTTCTCTTTCATCCCACATTACAGAGTTACACTACCAACTCATCCTGTTTCTGGTCAAAAACACAAACAAAGCCAGCACTGCCCATGGTTCCTCTCCCCAGTGTTTGCACATTATAGTGAACTCAGAAGATGAGTAAATAATGAGAAAGCCTGGAGTAGGAGGGCTGAAAAGAGTTAAGTGCCTGGATTAAGAGATGGTCAACACAGTTCATTAATGGTAAGAGCAAAACCATAGGAGCATAGAATTGTTTGGGTTGGAAAAGACCTCTAAAATCATGGAGTCAAATCACTAACCTAACACCACTATGGCCATCAAACCACATCCCCAAGCACCATGGCCACAGGTTTCTTGAACACCTCCAGGCATGGGGACTCCACCACCTCCCTGGGCAGCCTGTTCCAATCCCTGACCACTCTTGCAGCAAAGAAATTTTTCCTCATCTCCAACCTAACCCTCCCCTGGCACAATTTCAGGCCTTTTGCTCTCCTTCTATGAACTTATCCTAAGGAGAAGAGCCCAAGCCCCACCTCACTGCAACCTTTCAGGGAGCTGTAGAGAGCAATGAGGTCTCCCCTCAGCCCCCTCTTCTCTAGACTAAACAACCTCAGTTCCCTCAGCTGCTCCTCATAAGCCTCGATGGGTTTTAAGCAGCACAATAAAATGGAGCAAATATCTTCTAAATGGGAAAAAACTGAGCCACCCTAAAGAGAGGAGAGATTGGAAATCATTGGAAAATGGTATCTGTGTGAGCCCTGAACTCAATTGTCCAGGTGCAAGGCTGAGCTGTGGAGATGTATGCTCCAATAAATGCCTTACAAATCACACCTAGGACCAGGACTGCTATAAGGCATTGATCCAGATGCTGAGAGGATGGCCACAAAACGGCCACAGCCCTTCAAGAGACAAGGCAATGAATCTGATGCTGGGCATCCCATAATATGCCACACAGACCAGAGTAAAACTGGGCTGCAGAGATGGAGAAGTGATCAGAGAAGACAGAATGAGCTAATTGCACTGTGAAGGAGAAAGAGTAAGAATTAATCACAGCATTGGCTACCAAGAAGGTTGAAAACAAAAGACTGGGGAAGAAAAAGTCACTTCAGGAACTCTTTTTTCTTTTTTTTTCTTTTTCCTTTTTTTTCCTTTTAAAACCTCACTGAAGTATGAAGCACTGCTGAACTGAAGTGGCTACATGATTTCCTAAAGAAAGGAGACACAGGGAGCTGCAAGGGAAGAGAAAAAAAAAATCAGGAGCAGAAAACAAAGGGGTGGAAAGCAAGGAATAAGTGTGAGAGCATTTGAGCACTTACAGGCAAGAGAAGAAGCTGGGCAGGAGTGAACCAAACCCTGAGCATGAGCAGAGCAGGCTTTTAGTCACAGAATCCCAGAATCTCAGCACAGTGGGACTGGAAGGGACCTCTGGAGGTCCAACCCCTGCTAAAGCAGGGCACCCACAGCAGCTTGCCCACAATGACCAGGGGAGGATTGGAAGTTCTCCAGAGAAGGAGACTCCACAACCTCTCTGGGCAGCTTGCTCCAGGCCTCCAGCACCCTCACACCAAAGAGGATTCTCCTCCTGTTGGGATGCAACCTCCTGGGTTCCAGTTTGTGCCTGCTACCCCTTGTCCTGTGATTGGGCACCACTGGCAGGAGTCTGGCCCCAATGCACTTTCAATCCTGCTGGAAATTTCTAGAGAGATGACTTCAGCTAATAGTGCCACATACCCTGAGCAGGCTCAGAAGGTGCTGCTGGATGTCCTGGGGCAGTCTTGGTGCCTTCAGATCTCAAGTTCTGATGGCTGCTTTTGAAATTATTCCTTCCTTGCCATGCTTACAAGAAAACAGCAACTTTTTCACAGAGACCTACCTGCCCCCTCATGGAATCACAGCATCCCAGCCTGGGTTGGGTTGGAAGGGACCTTCTAAGGTCATCCAGTCCAATCCCCCTGCAGTCAGCAGGGACCTCTGCAGCTGGAGCAGGTTGCTGCCCTCACGCACACATGACAAAACATGCTGCCATCAAACCCCCACTTGACCTACCCAGAGGGATTCAGAAGATGTTTCAATCCAGCTGAAAAGCTCCAGGAAAAGGATCTTAAATCTTAGGAAAGTCCAGATGAAAACCTTTCCCTTCACTTTCTGTGCTCAGCAGGGAACAAACCAAACCTTGATGTACTTCTGCAAGCCAAACACTTTGACTTCTCAATTCCAGATCAAAACAGCATAGCTTAGAGCTTGTCTTGACACAGGTCTCATCCAAAAGCCATGAAAGACAATAGAAGTCCTTCAAAGTGCTTTGTAAGCAGGATAACCCCTTTGGGTCCTGCAGTTAAGCTTTTTTAGGGTAAATACTGGCCAATGAAGCACTTGCACTGAAATGCAGTTAATCCTCTTTCATATTTTCTTTGCAAACTCTGTGTTTGCCAACAGCCTCTGAATTAATGAATGGCAGCAGCCACTGACTGCTTGGTTATGACACAGGATCTGTTTCTGAATAATTTGAAATGTTTCTCCCCTTTTGGTTCCCTGTGTTGGGAAGGAGGAGACATGACTTGGCACTTGTAGGAACAGAGCTCACCTTGGGAACGCAATTCAGAGAGCTGAAGAATCAATTTCGTTGGAAGAGACTTTTAAGACCATTCAGGCCAACCATTAACCCAGCACTGCCAGGTTACCACTAAACCATGGCCCTCAGCACCACATCTGCATAGCTTGAAACCCCTCCAGCGATGGGGACTCCCCCACTGCCCTGTTCCAGGCCTGACAACCCTTCTGGGGAAGAAATTTTCCCTCATCTCCAACCTAAACCTCCCCTGGTGCAACTTGAGGCTGCTTCCTCTCATCCTATTGCTTGCTCCTTGGGAGAAGACCAACCCCCACCTGGCTCCAACCTCCTTTCAGGGAGCTGTAGAGAGTGAGAAGGTCTCCCCTGAGCCTCCTTTTCTCCACCACACTCTGTTGGATCACGGCCAGGAGGTTTAAGCTGCAAGTTTAAGCTGCTGTGTGCGAATTGCTGCAGGAAACTGCAGAACATTAAACTTCACAACTGAGAGATCAAAGCACATCCTAAAAGATAACCATGGGTTTTACTCTGTGCTGTACTGCAGCTTTCCAGGATGAGGTATTGACAGCTTGTTAAAGATCCTGATTTGCTCAGGTATGAAGCAAGCTGTGTCAGCACATGGGAATTTCTTCATCGACCTGCACACTGCAGGCTGAAGATCTGCACAAGATGCTGCAGCCCTCAGATAAAACTTCTGGCAATGGAGGAGCAAAATTTATGAGCTCATCTCCACACAAAAAAAAATGAGCTTAATAAAAGCCACACAAAACCCACTGAATGGTAGACACCAGCAAGCCAAGGCTGCTAATTACTGTGAGAAGTTGTTCTAATAGTCTTTTTTTTTTTGCTTTAGTAAGAAATACTTTGGGGGTTTGTCTTTGCTGCACAATAGGAAGGTACCCCAGGCTGGAAGCTGAAATAGCTCTACCTCAACACAAGTAATAGAAAAAGAGGGAATGGCTTGAAATGGGGCCAGGGGAGGGTGAGGTTGGAGATAAGGAAACATTTCTTTGCTGCAAGAGTGGTCAGGGATTGGCACAGGCTGCCCAGGGAGGTGGTGGAGTCCCCATGCCTGGAGGGGTTCAAGAAACCTGTGGCTGTGACACTTGGGGATGTGGTTTGATGGCCACAGTGGTGTAGGGTTGCTGGTTGGACTGGATGATCTTAGAGGCTTTTCCAACCCAAGCAATTCTATGCTCCTATGAACATACACAAAGTTTCCCTGGATGATGTAGGAATCAGGAAAAAAAAAAAAAAAAAAAATGCTTTTACCCTGTCAAACCTTTCCAAATCTTCTCCACTCTTTCTCTCTTCAGTTTTCACTTTTCTGCCTTTCTCTTTGTCTTGTACCTCCTCTCTTAAATTAATGTTGGAACACCAGCACTAAGTTAACATGAAAATTCAATTAGCAGGTGGTGTATTTATAGGTGAATAAAAATTATTCAGCTGTAAGGAAAAGAAAAATCTTTTGTTTGATTTCATCAGTTCAGGTGCAGGCACAGCCTCAGAAAAAAAGGTATTAAAAATTATATCCTATCTGTTGTATCAAAATCTGATTTAGACAGAATATAGGTAAGGCAAAAGGATTTTGTTGGTGCTACAAATTCTTCATGAACCATGTGGTGCTTTTTTTTTTTTTCCTTCCTGCATGTGGTCCTGAATAAAAATGAACTCAGCAGCCAAACTCCACTGATTTGTGCTGCATTCCCTTTGAAACAGCTACACCATTTTATCCCGTTGTGCTTGGGAGAAGAATTTGAGCTTGAGCATAGCATCCTAGAATGGGTTGGGTTGGAAAGGACCTCAGAGCTCATCTACTGCAACTCCCCTGCCATGGGCAGGGACACTTCTCCACTAGACTCAGCTGCTCAAGACCTCATCCAACCTGGTCTTGAGCATCTCTGGGGGGGGCCATCCACAGCGTCTCTGGACAGTCTCTTCCAGAGTCTCACCAGCCTCCTACTGAAGAACTTCTTCCTCAGCTCCACTCTAACCCTGCTCTTCCTCAGCTTCAAACCATTCTCCCTTGTCCTGTCTCTAGACACTCTCAGCAAAAGTCCCTCTGCAGCCTTCCTGCAGGATCCCTTCAGGTCCTGGCAGGCAGCTCTAAGGTCCCTCTGGAGCCTTCTCTTCTCCAGGCTGAACCACCCCAGCTCCCTCAGCCTGTCCTCATAGCAGAGCTGCTCCAGCCCTTGGATCACCTTTGCAGCCTCCTCTGACCTCACTCTGGCAGCTCTGAGTCCTTCTTCTGCTGGGGACCCCAGAGCTGGAGGCAGGATTGGAGGTGAGATCTCAGCAGAGCAGAGTCCAGGGGCAGAATCCCCTCTCCTGCCCTCTGCCCACACTGCTCTGGCTGCAGCCCAGCACACAGCTGCCTGAGGGCTGCAGGAGGGCACTGCTGGCTCCTGGGGAGCTGCTCAGCACCCAACACCCCCAAGGCTCTTTCTTCAGAGCTGCTCCCAACCCACTCTGCATCCAGCCTGGATCTGTGCCTGCAATTGGCCCAACCCAGCTGCAGGACCCTGCCCTGTGACCTGCTGAACCTCCAGCAGCTGGCACTGGCTCACTTCTCAAGCCTGTCAAGATCCTTCTGAATTGTGCACTTGTATTGTAGAAATAGTTAACCAAAAAGAAACCCAAAA
The DNA here is from genome assembly GCA_013399975.1 of Indicator maculatus. NCBI lineage: Eukaryota > Metazoa > Chordata > Aves > Piciformes > Indicatoridae > Indicator > Indicator maculatus. The sequence continues at coordinate 32,383 of VXBD01002076.1, read as the reverse complement.
GAGGTTGCCTCTTCAGAAATAAAAAAGAAAGAAAATAATATTAAACGATTGAAATCCATTTGTGCTGCTGGAGAAGGCTGAGAAAAACATCAATGATTTTTGCTTTCTGCTTAGCAAGAACACAATCATTCCATAAAGTTAGTGTGAAGGGGGGGAAAAAAAAAAAGAGTCCTCTCCATTAAATCCAGAATAAATCAACCAGCAGAACTGAAAAGGTTCTGCAGCAAGAGTTCTTTTCAGAGTGAGAGTTTTGTGCTGGTCTCTCAGTGCTGAGGGATTTAGCATTTTCTAACAGAATTGGCATAACAATCAGTGGAGTGAATGATGTCATTTCCCCAAAGGGCAATTCAGCTTCTCCTCTCCCAGACAGATATTGTGTGCCCTAACTCTGCTCTTTATTAAACAGAGTTATGTAAACCTCAAAAAGAGGTTAATTACAAACTTTCTAAGGGAAATTTGAATTTTTCCTCATTCTAAGGTTAAATCTTCCCTATCAGTTGAGCAGAGAAGGTAAAAAGAAAGGAGCAATGATCCTAAACCTCCAAAGAGGCTGTGGATGTCCCCTCCCTGGAGATCTTCAAGGCTGGATGAGGTCTTGAGCAACCTGTTCTAGTGGGAGGTGTCCCTGCCCAGGGCAGGGGGTTTGGAACCAGAAGATCTTTAAAATCCCTTCCAACCCAAACCATTCTATCAATCTATGAACCAAAACCTTCTTACTCCATCATTCTGCTTTGGCTTTACTCAGCTGTTTCTCTTCCCTTTCAATTCAGTTATTCCTCTCCATTCATATCCAGCCTGGTTTTCCAACAGATTCCTGGACCTTGCAGCTGTTCTTTGGTTGCAGTGCTATGGAAGGACTTTCTTGGTAAATGTAATGACTTTACCCTTCTCTGAAGCTCTATTTACCTTGTTGGCAAAGATGAGATTGGAGATAGTTGATGATTAATCTTAGTTGAGGTCCAATAAGAGTGAAGATATTGCAGATTGTGTTAAAGATGGACTGCAAAAGGATATGGCATATGTGACCAGATATGGGATTCAAAGAAGTATTTAACTACTTTATTTCTCTTGCAAAGGTCTCACAGAACCACAGAACAGGGACCTCTGAAGATCATCCAGTCCAGATGGGTGCTAGAGCAGGATCACCTAGAGTAAATCACCCAGGAACACATCCAGATGGATTCTGGATGCCTCCAGAGACAGACTCCACAAGCTCTACGTGCAAGACTACTCCAGACAAGATCTGTGGATGACTGTGAGGTTCCACAGTGTGAGGTTCCACAGTGTGAGGTTCCACAGTGTGAGGTTCCACAGTGTGAGGTTCCACAGTGTGAGGTTCCACAGTGTGAGGTTCCACAGTGTGAGGTTCCACAGTATGATCTGCAGATGCAGGTGCAAAATCTGTGGTGAAAGGAGCTGAACAATTAAAAAGCTTCTTGGTTGCCATAGTGCTGCTAATTGCTTTAATGTCATCAATTTCTTTGGTGCTAATTTGATTTACTTTAGCTTATCCTCCTTGGCCTGGATCAATTCCACTTAACATTAGTCTTTGTATCCTAAAGATATGCTTCCAAGATCAGGAAGATGAATCATCCTTAGGAGGGAACTGCTTTTTCCCCTTTAACTATTGAGATAGCCAAGATGACTCACTTCAGCTGGAAGCCCTCTGCTGTGAGGCCAGGCTGAGAGAGTTGGGGATGTTCAGCCTGGGGAAGAGAAAGCTCCAGGGAGACTTCTGGTGGCCTTTCAGTACTGAAAGAGGCTGATAAGAAAGGTAGGAATAGACTTTATAGCAAGGCCTGTTGTGACAGGGCAAGGGGTGATGGTTTGGAACTACAAGAGGGGGATTCAGACCAGAGAGAAGAGAGAATTTTGTACAGTAAGAGTGGGGAGACACTGGAACAGGTTGCCCAAGCAGGCTGTGGATGTCCCCTCCCTGGAGGTGTTCAAGGCCAGGCTGGGTGAGACCCTGAGCAGTCTGGGCTGGTGGGAGGTGTCCCTGCACATGGCAGGGGTGTTGGAAGTAGAAGATTATTAAAGTCCTTTCCAACCTAAAGCATTCCATGAATCCATGACCCTCTTGTGTACTTGCACCTGGACACACACAGAACCTCTCCAGCTGTCTGCCTTCAGGATTCTACCAGAGTGTTGTAATTTCAGTGTTTGCAACTTCTCTATTGCTATGATGAGCTGTTAACACTCCACTGCTTTGCCTGCCCAGCACCTCAGTAAAGCCTTCAGCAGCTGAGTCTGGTTGAGAGGTGTCCCTGCCCGTGGTGGGGAGGTTGGAGTAGATGATCTCTAAGGTCCCTTCCAATTTAATCCAATCTCTGAATAACTATTTTGTGGATTTTCAGGAAAATGAAACTATTAAATGATTTTTAAACAGATTCACTTCCTCTTTCAGGCTCACAAATTAGTTCCAGCCTGTTGCAAAGAAGGAAGAGTATTTTCATTATTTATTTTTTCCCCCAGTCAAAAAAAAAAAAACCCAAAAAAGCCTCAAATTTATTCATTATTTGTCTAATTATTAATCCTTCTAATGACAGTTTTTAAAAATAGATATGAAGCTTTCCCAGCTCCAACCAGAACTTGTACTTATTATACCCCAGAAATTATGCAAAGGGAGAAACCAGAATCAAATTACCACAGTAAATTTAGACTTTGTATTAAATAAACCCCTATAGTTGAACTGTAATTATTGTAATAGTACAGTAAATATACAGATAATAACTTGCAGCTATTATTCAATATGATTACTCCAGCCTTACTATTATTAGGACTGATTTACTATAGTTTTAATAAACTACAGAGTAATTGCAGTGGTTCCACTAGAAGAACTAAGAGTTCAGTCCCAGTCCTCCTGCTGAGATCTTGGAGCTTTACTCCACAGTCATATTTCTTGGGAGGGAGACAGAAAGAAGGCAACCATTAAAAAAAAACTTGGAAGTGTGCCTCAAACTGAGTTTTGGGGCATTTCTTGCATGGTGTGGTTGTGGGGAGCAGGGATAAATAATAAAAACTAATTATCCTTCCAATCAAAACTCAAGCTCTCATTTTTCATCCTTTTGCATATGACTAAAAATGCAAGAACTAAGATCATCTTTATTCCCCTTCTTTAAAGGCTGCTTATGTTCACCTCACCATCCTCTGACACACCCTAAAGCCTCCAATTTTATCAAGAGCATCCACAGTACATTACTTTCTATGATCATTTCTCCCTAAACAAAGACCAGGAGTTCAGCTGGAAGCTCTTTGGGGTAGTAATTTGTTTCCCAGCCTGGTGCAAAATGCTCTGCATATTTAAAGCCCTTTCTAGATTGCCCCTCCTTGTGCATCCTCCTTCATCAAAAGCCAGGTATGTTCATCCTCCCCTTGGGACACTGCAGAGCCAACCTGACATCCTTCCTACAGCAAAAGGGAAACCAGCTGAAGCCTGCCCACCACAGCAAAGCAGGAGCATTAAGCTTTACACCAATCCCACACCCCTTCAGCCCAGCTTTGAAGTCAGAGTGTGTCCAGCAGATTGAGGGAGGTTCTCCTCTCCCACTACTCTGCCCTGGTGAGACCTCACCTGGAATACTGCATCCAGTTTTGGCCTCCCCAGTTCAAGAGGGACAGGGATGTGCTGGAGAGAGTCCAACAGAGAGCTGCTAAGATGCTGAAGGGACTGGAGCATGTGCCCTCTGTGGAGAGGCTGAGAGTCCTGGGGCTTTTTAGTCTGGAGAAGAGGAGACTGAGAGGGGATTTAATAGATATTTATAAATATCTGAGGGCTGGGGGTCAAGAGGGAGGGGCCAGGCTCTGCTCACTTGCTCCTTATGATAGGACAAGGGGCAGTGGATATAAACTCCAGCACAGGAGGTTCCACCTCAGCATGAGGAGGAACTTCTTCAGTGTGAGGGTCACAGAGCACTGGAACAGGCTGCCCAGGGAGGTTGTGGAGTCTCCTTCCCTGGAGACTTTCCAGCCCCATCTGGATGTGTTCCTGTGTGACCTGTGCTGGATTCTCTGGTCCTGCTCTGGCAGGGGGGTTGTACTGGATGATCTTAGAAGGTCCCTTCCAACCCCTGGCATCCTCTGATCCTATGACTGGCAACCAGGTTGTGTGCTTTCTCCCATGCATTTTCAATCACTTCCAGAGAGCCTAAACCTGAGCTGAACTAAAGCAACTGGACTCTTCTCATGCCCCTAGGAGGAGGATATCCCCAATTCAGTTAAAACAGACTTCAGAGCATCTCCCATGAACCTCTAATGAACATATCTAGGTGAAAATCATACAGCCTTCAAAGAGAAAAGTCCTTCTTTGGGGTCTATTTTAATGAGAAAGAAAACCACTTTATTTGCTAGCTAGGAAACTGTTTAGCAGCTTTAGGCTTTGTGGGTGTCTGAAATGATTTGTAAACATGGGCAAATAATGAATAAAATGATCTGTGCTGATAAATACATTTAAGCAAAAAAAAAAAAAAAAGAAAAAAGAGGAAATAACAATCTAAATAAAATGTGTTCCTATCCTGCTTTGCCTGTCATGCCAGTTCTTTTAGTTGAAATATTGAGCTGGATATTTTCATTTAGCACAGAAAAAAAAAGCAAAGAACTTTACAGGGGAGATGCTGAAGTCTGTATTTATCAAATTATGGGAAATTCAGTCAGCAGCTCTGCACATGAGATAAACAGCTCCTGGTTAGCAGTGTGTGCTGCTACAAAAGCAATCAGCTCCAGCATCCTGGGAAAGGAGAGAACAAGAAGTGGAGCTGTAGGGAGTTCTGCCTCACAAAGAAGCCAGATGAAAACGTGGCTATGAGCAGTCTGAGCGAGCCTACGAGAAAGAGTTCACTCTGCCATGACAAAAGGACTCACAGGGGAGCAGGAGGCTTGCCAGCACAAAGAAATCTAGCAACAGGCAGGAGGTGAAAGTCAAGAACTGATGGGGGGGAGGATGCAGGGGGACTCTGAAACCAATTCAGTGCAGAAAGCGACAGGAAACTTCCCCTGAGAGGGGACCCTTGTTTTACCTTATCACAGAACAAGCAGGAACACAACTGGAGGGGATTAGCCTGGTGCCTGCCAACTGCAGGCCAGCCACTGGAGCAGACTTAATCATCAAACAGGATCCTCCACCCATTGGCAGGCTCTGATGGACCAAATTCTCACAGCCACCTCTGATTTTGGTGATTGTGCTCAACCAAGGGTGAAGCTCTGCACGATTGGGATAATATTAGGATGAAGATGACTTAGTTATTAATTAGGTAGCAGTAGCAGCTGTAAACCTCCACACAGATAAAAGTTCCTTTCTACATAAGCCTCCAGAAGCACACAAGGACTCAGGGCTGGCCCTGAGGAGCACACACAGCCTGCAAGAGGGGATCCTCAGGCCAGGTCAGTAGTTACCAGGATTCAGTAGTTCACAGGACAGACAAAAGGGAAGGCAAGAAAACAGAGACAGAGCTTTGTACAAACAGATCTGTTGCCCTCCACTGTGCTAATCCAGTAGGTGTTTGTTGCCTTCTTCATGTTCCATTTCCCTTCCACAGCTGCAGCTACACCTCACACTCTTGGAGTACTGGCACAGCCTGTTACTCCCTTAGAGAAGTCACAAGCACCCAGCCTTTGCCCATGCCAGCAGTGCTAACTCACCTCCAAGGGAAGCTTTCCCATCCTGAAGGCTGAACACCCAAGCAGCAGGCAGTGGAGTGGCTGTGCCATGGCACTGTCCTTCCAGCAGGGTAAAAGCACTGTGGGACAGAAGGATGGAATCAGAATGAAAGCACTGTGGGACAGAAGGATAGAATCAGCATCACAGAATGGTGGTTTGGGTTGGAAGGGACCTTTAAAGGTCACCTAGTCCAACAGCCCTACACCCAGCAGGGACATCTGCAACTAGAGCAGGCTGCTCAGAGCCTCAAACAACCTGACCTGGAATGGTTCCAGGGATGGGGAATCTCCTACCTCTCTGGGCAACCTGGGCCAGAATCTTACCACCCCTAGTGCAAAAAATTCTCCCTTCTCTGCAGTCTAAATCTCCCTCTTTTAGTTTAAGCCATCACCCCTTGTCCTGTCAATCTCTCCCCATCTTTCTTTTAAGTGCTGAAAGGCCACCAGAAGGTCTTTCTGGAGCCTTCTCTTCTCCAGGCTGAACAACCCCAACTCTCTCAGCCTGACCTCATAGCAGAGGGCTTCCAGCCCTTGGGTCATCTGTGCAGGGACACAAATGTTCTCACATGCCTTGGCTTTCCTGTCCTCATATTACCTACCCCTGCCTTCTACCACCTAAATTAAATGCAAAGGGACTTCATAAAAAGAATAAGACTCAAGATGGCATGAAGAACATCAAGGACAACGACTGAGCTAGCTGGAAATTCCCCTGGCACTTGAACATATCTGTTAGTGCTCCCCAAGCCTGGGCTCGTGTTCCCCTTCCTGGGAAGCCTCAGCAGACACTTGAGATTCAGTGACCCCCTGCACAGGCAAGCAGAGGGAAAGAAGAAACTGACTTTCCAGCTTCAAAACGTCAGCAATAAATCACTTTTTTTTTTTCCCTTTCTTTCTTTCTTAAGGAAAGAAAAAAAAATAAAAGCCAAAGGAGGAAGAATCAGAAAGCTTTCAGAGTGCAGCTTGGGTATCATCTTTTGCAGCAAGCTTTTGAAAATGTTTTATCTCATCAGTGTTAGCAGCCAAGTCTTTTTACATGAGAATGTAGCAAGGGCTGCTCTGGGGTAGATGAAGGCTTTATCAAACTCTGGGATCTTGTCTTTAACAGTGGCCAATAGCAATGCCTAGGGAGGAATAGAAGAGCAAGACATGCAGCCATGCTCCCTGGGTAGCTGCTTTCAGCCACCAGAAATCCACAGCTCAGGGACATCCTGACCCAGAGGTCTTATCTCTCTGTTTAGTAGCTTTTGATAGATTTTTTTTTTCTTCCATGAATTTGTCTAATAGCTTTCTGAAGCCCTATCAGCTGCTGGCATTTTAGTACCAGCACAGCAGTGAGAGTGAAGGGGAAGTCAGATGAGAAAAACGTTTTGATAAAAGAATATTTTCAGCAGAGACAAGGAGCTGAAGGCTGGGTAACAAAGAGAGGCAGCCACGTCTTCAAAACAAGGGGTTGGACTTAACACTTCCTGAGCTGTCCCTGGATCCCAGGACATGGCACAGGATCCCTGAGAAGCCAAGTCTTTGGGGCTGAGGAAACTGAGATTGTTCAGCTGGGAGAAGAGGAGACTGAGTGGAAGCCTCGTTGCTCTCTACAGCTCCCTGAAAGGAGGTTGCAGTGAGGTGGAGCTTGGTCTCTACCTCCAAGTATCAAGTGATAGAATGAGAAGCAATGGCCTGAAATTGTGTCAAGGGAGGTTCAGGTTGGAGATTAGGGAAAATCTCTTTGCTGCAAGAGTGATCAGGGATTGGAACAGGCTGCCCAGGGAGGTGGTGGAGTCCCCATCCCTGGAGGTGATCAAAAAGCCTGTGGCCATGGCAGCTGGGGACATGGTTTAGTGGCCATGGTGGTGTTGGGTTGATGGTTGGACTGGATGATCCTAGAAGCCTTTTCCAACCAAAACAATTCTATGATCCTATGACAAAGAGGCAGTTGAGCATCAGGGAAGAACAAACCATGAAAACATGGGGCCAAAGGGATCCACCCTGACAGCAGAGGGGTTTGTTAGGAGAGCAGCTGTCCCTGAGCTTCCACAAGGAAGAGAGCAGAGAGCACTCCAGGCCTTTCTGTCTGGGCACCAAGCTGGATGCTGAGGTTTTGATGTCTGGCAGTTGTGTGTCTGGGTTCATAATATTCATCAGCTGCTTCACAACCCATTTTCTCCCCTTCTGAAATGAAGGTTTCCTTCAACAAAACACTCAGGAGGGCAAAACTTGCCTCCTATAAAGGATTGCATCAAGCTAAATGCATCCTTTCAGGAAGGCTTGGGCCTTCAAAGAAGAGGATTAGAAAACATTTAAACCTAGTTAAAGGCTTGTGAACAGCTTTGGCATGCACAGGAATGCTCAGAGGAGTCTCCTGATCCACAGTGGGTGTTCCAACACCCTCTGCCTCAAACACACCAGTGAATAAACTGCTTCTCCTTTAAATGCTTTGCTGGGCATCTGATTTGTTTTTTTAACTGATGCAGAGGTACACACAGTTCAAAATGCCCCTGAAATGACAACCAGAAAATTAGAATTCCCTTTTTACCCACAAATCAAAGAACAAACAAAAACAACAGCGTTGCAGGGGATGCTAAGAATACAAATCTGCTGATGCTGAGCAGCTGCATCTGAGGACACCAGAAACGTGGTTTGCCTTGGGCAGGGCTGGAGGGGGGAATCAGACCAGGAGTATTGGTGAGCAGAGAATCATAGAATCATGGAGTCATAGCATCATGGAGTTGTTTGGGTTGGGAAAGACCCCCAAGATCAAGGTTTGTATCACCAGCATCACCACACATCTGTTTCTGGTTTTGAACACACATAACTCCAGCTGCCAAAGCAATTTCAGCTTCAAAATCATAGAATAGTTTTGGTTGGAAAAGCCCTTTCAGGTCATTGAGTCCAACCATCAACCTAACACCACCATGGCCATTAAAACATGCCCCAAAGTGCCATGTCCACAGGTTTCCTGAACACCTGAACCTGAGGGAGCTGAGGGTTGTTCATCCTGGAAAAGAGAAGGCTCAAGGGGGACCTTAGAGCTGCCTGCCAGGGCCTGAAATGATCCTACAGGAAGGTTGCAGAGGGACTTCTCATGAGGGTGTCTGGAGACAGGACAAGGGAGAATGGTTCAAAGCTGAGGCAGAGCAGGGTTAGACTGGAGCTGAGGAAGAAGTTCTTCAGGAGGAGGTGGTGAGACTCTGGAACAGGTTGCCCAGAGAGGCTGTGGATGCCTCCCCCCTGGAGATGTTCAAGGCCAGGCTGGATGAGGTCTTGAGCAGCTGAGTCTAGCTGAGAGGTGTCCCTGCCCATGACACAGAGTTGGAGTAGATGAGCTCTGAGGTCCCTTCCAACCTGAGCCATTCTATGATCTATGATCCTGTGCCCTCCAGGGATGGTGACTCCAGCTGCTATGCTATCCCCACAGCATATTCCAAACCCAAACAGTTCAGCAGAGCCCCAGCATGCCATCTCCTCCATGCACTTACTGATCTCCCTGTGCACTAGGGTGCCAGGCCAGATGCCAACCTGCATCAAACTTAGCAGGCAGCCACCTGGTGCACTATTACCTTTGCCAGCCTCACCACTCCCCCCAGAAACACACTTTTCCCTTCCTCACCTCCACAGAGCACGTCCTATTAGAGCAATCTGGGCAGTTAGTTGGAGATAAACTGTGCAGCAATTTTCCTCATAGCCTCCCTGTATCTCACACTGCTCATCTGCATCACAGCTCACTAACTAGTGCCTAATGTTTATTGTATCTAACTGAATGTATAGGATGCTGAGGGTACACCAGGGACCGATTATCATCATTACCCAGGTTTCTATGGAAACCCACAAGTCTATCAGTTTTGATTCATTATATTGTTATACCTTCTAGCACTTTCTAATTATTAGGTGCCCATAAAAAAAAAAAAAGTCTCAGTCTTGCTGTTACTATAGAAATGAGCTATAGACAGGCCTCAGTCGTTAACCCTTATGGGACAGGAAGGAGAAAAAGGATGGAGGGGAGTCCTGGATGGAGGGAAGGTGTTCAGAGATCAGAAATCAGCACAGGATCATCACAGAATCATCACCATCACCACAAAATCATCACAGAATCATCACCATCATCACAGGATCATCATCATCACAGGATCATCACAGAATCATCATCATCATCACAGGATCATCACAGAATCATCATCATCATCACCACCACAAAATCATCACAGAATCATCATCATCATCACCACCACAAAATCATCACAGAATCATCATCATCATCACCACCACCAGAAAATCATCACAGAATCATCATCATCATCACCACAAAATCATCACAGAATCATCATCATCACCACCA
>VXBD01002076.1:6492-18417 GCA_013399975.1 Indicator maculatus | reverse complement strand
GGGGGGGCAACAGGATGGGGCCAGACTCTTGTCAGTGGTGCTCAGGGACAGGACAAGAGGCACTGGGCACAAATTGGAACCCAGGAGGTTCCATCCCAACAGGAAGAGAATCCACTTTGGTGTGAGGGTGCTGGAGCCCTGGAGCAGGCTGCCCAGAGAGGTTGTGGAGTCTCCTCTGCAGAGCTTCCAACCCCCCCCGGCCATTGTGCTCCTGGGCAAGCTGCTGTGGGTGCCCTGCTTTAGCAAGGGGGGGTTGGACTGGATGATCCCCAGAGGTCCCTTCCCATCCCCACCATGCTGGGATTCTGGGATACTCTGTGCCTCTACTCTTTCTGAGGTAAACCCCAATCATTTTCAACACACCAAATGCAAAGTCAGCAAGAACTGAGGGCACTGAACCTTTGTCAGGAGGAGTGCTCAGCACCAAGCAGCATCAGAAATCAAGCAGCAGATGATGCTGTGCTGCTTTGACACATTGTGCTATTTGAAGTTATCACCTAAGGTGCTTTGAATTTCATATTTAGCAAATCCTTGGCTGTACAGTACTGCAGCACTGCTCCTATACATCCTCCTAAATATTTATTACAAAGCAGGGCTGTTATTCAGCTGATTAATTATTGACTATGTTTTCCACTTAACTATCTTTATTTTGCCACTGATACTCCTACATTGTTCAGCTGACTGAAAGAAGTTGGGGAAAGGAAAAAAAAAAGAAAAAAGGAAGAATTGAGGCAATTCCAAGCAGTGCAGCAAGTTTCAGGGTAGGGTTATGCATATTTAAATCTCTAGCTATGTATGCATATACATCTCCATCTGCAGAAGGATGAAGAGAGCAATAACAAGCAAAAATAAAACAACAAATATTTGCATCCCCCCCCCCTTGCTGAATCACAAAAGTCATCTGTGGGAGGAATAAAGAAAGGTCAAGGCAGGGCTGAATCACCAACCTGTGATGATTAAGAGAGGTGTCTGGTGGGGGGGTGTCACTTGGGGCATCCAGGAGATGAGTTTACTGCAAATATTTTATATATAAATATGTGCAAATGAACCTTAAAATCCAGCTGAACCTATTCAATTGGAATATTTTATCTGGAAGTGACTTTGACTTTTTTGGTTAGCTGGTTTTGTTTGGCTGGGTTGCTTTTGTTTGTTTGTTTTCTAAAACTCATTCAAGACTTCTGCAGATGAATGAACAGAAACTCTTGTGTCTGTGATGGTTGAAAATTCCTGGTTCTCATCTGCATAAGAGGGACATGGAACTGATGGAACAAGTTCAGAGGAGGCCACAAAGATGATCAGAGGGCTGGAGAGCCTCCTCTGTGGGGACAGGCTGGAAGAGTCAGGGCTGTTCAGCCTGGAGAAGAGAAGGCTCCAGGGCGACCTTAGAGCAGCCTTCCAGTACCTGAAGGGGCTACAGGAAAGTCAGGAAGAAACAGGATGAGAGGGAATGGATTGAAGCTTGAGGAGGGCAGATTTAGACTAGAGACTAGGATGAAAGTCTCTACACTGAGGCTGGTGAGACGCTGGAACAGGCTGCCCAGGGAGGCTGTGGATGTCCCCTCCTGGAGGTGTTCAAGGCCAGGTTAGATGAGACTTGAGCACCCTGGGCTGGTGGGAGGTGTCCCTGCCCATGGCAGGGGGGGTTGGATATTCCAAGTCCCTCTCAAACCATGAATGAATCTGGAAGCAACCAATGACCTTTTCTTTCCTTCAGAGCAACCTCAAAACTTTTTTTCTTCTTTTGTTATGTCCTAGAAGACCACTTTTGCCTTCAACATGCCAGATAGCAGCAGGTTTCCTTTGTTCACTGTGTCCTGACTCTGGTGACTCATACTCTGTGACCCACTGCATCCCCCAGCATTTTTCTACACATCCAAGACCTAAACCCTTGTTCCCTATCTCATATTCAGGGTGTTCCTCATGTCTAAGAGCAGACTGATGGATTTCTGCTTATTGAATTGCCTTCATTTTTATTTATTTTTTTCCCCCTCTCCAGATGATTTCTCCAGATCATTTTAAGCCTTAATCCCATCCTCTGGCATCCTTGCAGTCCCTCCCACCCCAGGCTTTCCTGTAAATTTAATAAGCAAAATGCTGTCTGATTCATCTTCCAGATTCATAATTAAAACGTGGAGTGGTCCCAGACTGGTAAACACTCAAGGCAGAAGGAATTTCATTAGGGCCAGACAATTTGGAAGGGTCTGTGTTACCCAAATACTTCTCTAAACCATTCTTGCCTTCACTCAAGGTCTCACAACTTTGCGTGCTGTTGGTAGCAGTGACTTTCTGGCTGCACATGGTATAGAAGGAGGTTGTTGTGAGGTGGGGCTTGGTCTCTTCTCCCTAGCAGCAGGTGATAGAAGGGGAGGAAATGGCCTGAAATTGTGCCAGGCTGGAGATGAGGAAAAATTTCTTTCCTGCAAGAGTGGCACTGGAACAGGCTGCCCAGGGAGGTGGTAGAGTTCCCATCCCTGGAGATGTTCAAGAAACCAGCAGGGGCATCCCTCACTAGAGCAGCTTGCTCAGAGCCTTCTCCAGCCTCACCTGTCTCCAGGGTTGGGGCCACAACCACCTCCCTGGGCAACCTGTTGCAGTGTTCCAGCAGCCTCATGGTGCAGAATTTGTTCCTCACATCCAATCTAAATCTGCTCTGCTCTCATTTCAGACCACTGTCTCTTGTCCTGTCCCTGCAGGCCTTTGGGAACAGTCCCTCTGCAGCCTTCTTGTAGCCCCTTCAGGCAGTGCAAGGCCACTATTCATCACCAGTAGGTCAAAGCTAACCTGCCTCATGACCTTTTGACCTTTCAAGGTAAAAATACAACCCTTGAAACATCTCCTGACTGAGTTCAGTGATGGAAAAATCTCTTCTCCAACCAGATAACACTGTGGCTGACTTCCTATAGTGGGAAGGCTTTAGCCTGGGGAGAAGGTTTTGCTGATGCCACCAGGAATAGTGACAGCACAGACAGAATGGGATGTCAGAGCAGGCAAATGAGAGAATATTCTGATTCTGCACTGCCATGTGAGGCCAGCTCCTATTCTCAGTTAAAACATCATTTATATTCCTCTCCAGAATGCTCAGCTCTTTTCCAGGGTCTGGTTTCTGCTCTCTGTTAATTCTTGATAATTTTATACCTCCTTGACAAGAAGCAGAATGGATATCAAACTCCTATGTATTATGCATCTCAGCAGTTTTACATTCAAATCCAGATACTGTGTTCTGATTTTCCACTTTCCCTGTGTAATTGGGTCATCAGGTTTTCCATTAAAAATGCTGAACAGAATATTACAATTAGACTGGAAATCTATTACCTTGTGCCTGAGAGTGTTTGCAATGTCCTTCCATAGTATCTTGGGTGACAACATTGCTTTAAATAAAAGATTAATTTAAAAAAAAAATGAAATCTGCTCCCCACAGTCACTGATTCAAATCATTTCTAAATGCCATGAACACCACCCAAAAATTAATTAAACTCATCCTGCTGTATTTGGGGGATTCATCCCAAATGGCTACATTTGTACCCCAAATTAGCAGCCATTGGTTATTCTCAGAGTATTTAAATTTCATAATCCAGCTGGGAGATGGCTGACCACCACAATCCATCAGCAGTTTGTGCTTTTAAACATAAAGACCTTGCAATGCCCTGGTTGGGTTTGGGTTATGCCTAGCAGACACCTTGGGTATATCACAGGGGTGAGGAGTTTGCTGTTATAGAATCATAGAGTGGGTTGGGTTGGAAGGGACCTCCAAAGGTCATCCAGTCCAACCCCCCTGCACTCAGCAGGGACATCCTCCACCAGAGCAGCTTGCTCAGAGCCTTCTCCAGCCTCACCTTGAATACCTCCAGGGTTGGGCCTCCCTGGGCAACCTGTTTCAGTGCTCCACCATCCTCATGGTGCAGAACTTGTTTCTCACATCCAATCTAAATCTGCTCTGCTCTTATTTCAAACCATTGCCCCTTGTCCTGTCCCTGGAGGCCTTTGCAAACAGTCCCTCTGCAGCCTTCTTGTAGCCCCTTCAGGTACTGGCAGGCTGCTCTTAGGTCTCCCTGGATCCTCCTCTTCTCCAGGCTGAACACCCCCAGCTCCCTCAGCCTGTGCTCACAGCAGAGCTGCTCCAACCTCCTCATCATTTTCATGGCCCTCATTTTCATGGAGCCTCAGCTACCTCCCTGGGCAACCTGTTGCAGTGTTCCAGCTGCCTCATGGTGCAGAATTTTTTCCTTACATCCAATCTAAATCTGCTCTGTTCTCATTTCAGACCATTGTCCCTCATTCTGTCCCTGCAGGCCTTTGGGAACAGTCCCTCTGCAGCCTTCTTGTAGCCCCTTCAGGTACTGGAAGTCAGCTCTAAGGTCTGCCTGGAGCCTTCTCATCTGCAGCCTGAATAACCTCAGCTCCCTCAGCCTGTCCTGGTAGCAGAGGTTGTGTGCAAACGTTGGCTGTTCCAGGCTGTTGCTGTCAGAGAGGGGAAATGCTCTATTGAACAGCTTTGCAAGCCCCTGGCAGAAACCTGTCCTTTCTCCCAGGACAAACTGGGGGCCACCTCAGTGGGATTCCACCCTGGTGCTGATCAAATGCCCCCAAGCTGTCCAGGGGAAGGTGCTGGGAAAGGCAGAAGCAGATGGTCCAGGTAAACAATCACTTCAGCCTGGAGTAGAGCAGAATAATCAGCCCATGAAAGGATGGCATTGAAGCAGATCTGATTTGGACAATGTGGCACTGAGGACACAAAATGACCTTGCTCCAGTCAGGGTTCACAGAGAAAAAGAGAGCAGCTTTGCCAGGTGACAACATTCAACACCACCACTGGGCTGAACACTCACAGACACCAAAAAAAAACCAACCCCAAAACAACATCCTCCAAGAATTCCAGCTCAGAAAAGGGGGTGAGTGAATATGAGAAGGAATTGCATTGGCTTTGGGAATAAAACAAGGTGGGTTTGATGGTGTGATCTTTTCCATACACCTGACAGCTGCTGGATCCTGACCTAGCTAAACATCCCAGAGGCACACATGAACATGCATGCCAACATCTGTGTGTAAAGCAGGGATCTGTGTCCAGACATGGGCAGAAGAGAGAGGAGGAGGAGGAGGGAGGTGACACAAAGACTTCCCACTCTGGGTTGTTAACTCTCCCCAGATCAAGCCGAGTAGGAAAGGAGAGCTCCGGAGTGTTTAGCACCACAGAAAAATTGATTTTCAACTCTGTGGCAAAGAGCTGGGGCAATATTTCACAGTCACAATCAACAGACAGACAGTCCATTGGCCTGAGAAGGTTCCAAGGGAAGAAGGGCACTCCTTGCCTCCAAGCATGGACCTGGTGATACCCCAGACCAAGGCAGAAGCACCGAGCAGGACCCTTCGTGCCCGCAGGCTTTGCACGTTCTGTGTGCAGTTATTGCTTTGTGTTCTGTGCTACCTGAAGTGATACCAAAACAAAAAACCCAACCCCAACCACCACATTTTGCTGAAAAATAAACCCCTGCTTTTCTACTTAACACCAGGATTACAAAAGGTGAGGTGATGAATTATTCATTAGATTTGACTTAATGTAATCATTTTCCTCCCTGTGTTAAGCCCCTGTGAATAGTGTCCTGTGCAGCTACACTTTTGAAGAACTTAATACCAGGGGGAAAACCACCTGGCATTAACTGACAGTGAATTAGGCTCATTGTCACTTAGGGGAGGAAAAAAAACCCTCAACAAACCAACAAATCCTTTTGCCAATTTAATCCTTGATGTTCTCTATCTCCTTGTTTCAAAGAGCATCTATGAAGCACACAAACCAGAGCAGCCTTGAGAGGGGGAAATGGAGATGGGTGAGGTTTAGGCAGTGGCATTGACTCCATCTTGCTGCTGCTGTTAATTGGAAAGCAGTCCTGGCTCTAACAAACATTCAGGCAGAGAGCTCTGATAAACTTTCATAATTTACCCAGATCAAACCTCTTTAAAAGCTCCACAGCCCAGGACAATGGCCCTGTGCAAGGCATGTTGCTGGGCATGCTCTGCTTGCCAGCTCACACAACTAATTTACTTCCTTGTTAACATCTGAGTGAAGGAGATAAAAATAAAACAGATTTCTCCAGCCACAGAGTATGCTGAAGGAGGCTGACTTCAATACCTTCACCTCAAAGTTATCAGAACTGGGGTCAAAACTTTAGAAGAGAAGTTCTTTCCAGAATCAGAGCCATGGACATCAAAGGAGTGCTGCTGGACCTCACAAAGAAGCTTAAATGAATCATAGAATTATAAAAGTTGGAAAAGACCTCTAAGATCATCAAGTCCAACCATCAGGCCACCTCCACCATGCCCAGAGACCTGCACCCACTGGCTGCTGTACAACCATGTGATATCACCAAGCATTTGATAATAATTACCAGCATCAATCACAGCCTCACATTCCTGCAGCCAGAGTCTGCACCTCACCAAGCCCCAGCAGCATGCCAGCAAAAGCAATGTAACCAGCAGTGATCCTCTCCCTCTACTCTCCTCTCATGAGACCCTGCTTGGAGAACTGCCTCCAGTTCTGGTGCTTCCAGCACAAGAAGGACCTGGAGCTGCTGGAGCAGGTCCAGAGGAGGCCATGAGGATGATCAGAGGGCTGGAGAACCTCCCCTGTGGGGACAGGCTGAGAGAGCTGGGGCTGTTCAGCCTGGAGAAGAGAAGGCTCCAGGGAGACCTCCAGGGAGAGAAGCCTTCCAGTACCTGAAAGGAGGCTACAGGAGAGCTGGGGAGTGAGCTTGTAGTGATAGCACCAGAGGGAATGGATTGAAGCTTGAGGAGGGCAGATTTAGGCTGGAGACTTTCCAGGGAGGGTGGGAGACATTGGAAGAGGTTTCCCAGGGACACTGTGGATGCCTCCTCCCTGGAGGTGTTGAAGGCCAGGCTGGATGAGGCCTTGAGCAACCTGGGCTGGTGGGAGGTGTCCCCTGCCTATGGTTCCTTCCAACCCAACCTATTCTAGGATTTCTGCTTTTCCAACCAAACTGCTCCTCAGGCAGCAGCACTAACTGCAGATTTTCTTTGCTGCCTTCCATTCCCCACTCTCCCCCACTCTGGGGAGAGCCCCAGTTCAGTCACTCTCATTATCCTGTACTTACTTTGCTTTATTAATCACATCCACGATGCACTTGAGCCTCCTCCCCACCGCAGTTGTGAACTGGCCCAGAAGATGCAGCAGCCACAGCAGCTTCTCTCAGCAGCTTCTCTTTTATTCCAGCACCACTCTGACCTTCAGCAAGGCTGTCATGTGCTCCTCTTGGTGGCTCTCATTGCCTCCTCCTGTGAGCACCACAGCTCCCTAGGGACTGTCTGGGTGGGAAGATAAGTTTAGGAACCTCTGGGGCTCTGGGTTCTGCTTGCTCCCATCCTGGCTGAAAACAGAACCAAACCCAACAGTAAAAAAAAAAAACTCTCGTTTGTTCAAATCAAGATTTATGTATTTATTTACTTTATTTTTGAGGGGTTTTGTGGTGGTTTTTAGTTATTTTTGTTTCAGTTCGAGAGCAGAGAGCAACCCAGCTTCTGCTTTAAGTTTCGCAGCAAAGCTCCTGCCTAATCACTGCCTGCTGAGTAGCCGAGTTAAACACAATCACTCAGGAAGCCTTGAAGCTACAACATCCCTTTTCTCATCACCTGCCTGCTTGGCGATTCGAAGTCGCCCTCCTGCTTGAAATCAGCCAACCAGGGAGCTGCTAGGAGCAGCGGCTGGTTTGCCACGCAGCGCTGCAGAACACCACACGCACCACAAAATCCCAACCTAGCCTCTTCTGAACGGTGTAACAAGAGGTAGCTGGCATGGCTGAGCTGAGCCATGTCAGGGTTCAAGCAGAAGTAGCACAGAACCCTTGAAGAACGCCAAGTACAGCCCCGACGACACAGGCATTGTGATGCACAAAGCCAACTACAGGCAAATAACAGCGAAGTTTTCTTCCCCTCCCATCCCCCCTTTCATACCTGCAAGGTAGATACTGGTGGAGTTTGGGGTTTGTTCCTACAGGACACAATGAAAATGTTTTGAAGGCTCAAATCCTAAATATTACTTTATTAATCCAGGATGTGGCTTTATGCACAAAGGCTTTTCCAGCTGGAATCAGCACAGGTGTGCCACTCTCTGCCAAGCTCACTTCGATGTGGGCAAGGGGCAACAATTTTATACTCCTGGATGTATTTTTCTACTCCTTCTTCATGCAAGGATTTTGTACTCCTGGAGGTAGTTTTCTACTCCTCCTTCATGCAAGGATTTTGTACTCCTGGAGGTATTTTTCTACTCCTTTTTTATGCAACAATTTTATACTTCTGGAGGTATTTCTCTACTCCTCCCTCATGCAAGGATTTTATAGTCCTGGAGGTATTTTTCTACTCCTTCTTCATGCAACAATTTTATATTCCTGGAGGTATTTTTCTACTCCTCCTTCATGCAAGGATTTTATATTCCTGGAGGTATTTTTCTACTAATTTTTTATGCAACAATTTTATACTTCTGGAGGTATTTCTCTACTCCTCCCTCATGCAAGGATTTTATATTCCTGGAGGCATTTTTCTACTAATTTTTTATGCAACAATTTTATACTTCTGGAGGTATTTCTCTACTCCTCCCTCATGCAAGGATTTTATATTCCTGGAGGCATTTTTCTACTAATTTTTTATGCAACAATTTTATACTTCTGGAGGTATTTCTCTACTCCTTCTTCATGCAAAGATTTTATACTCCTGCAGGTATTTTTCTGCTCCTTCATGCAAGGATTTTATACTCCTGTAGGTATTTTTCTACTCCTTCTTCATGCAAGGATTTTATGCTTCTGCAGGTATTTTTCTGCTCCATCTTCAGATGTAAAGGTATAAGGATGACATGGATGGACACAGCACATCTCTGAAGGGTGGGTGTCAAGAAGAAGGGGCCAGGCTCTTTTAAGTGGTGTCCTGGGAGAGGACAAGGGGCAATGGATACAAACTGGAACCCAGGAAATTTCACCTCAACTTGAGGAAAAACTTCTCCACTGTGAGGGTGCTGGAGCCCCCACAGAATGGTAGGAGTGGGAAGAGACCTCTGGAGACCATGGAGTCCAACCCCTCTGCCAAAGCAGGGTCACCTAGGGCAGGTCACACAGGAACACATCCTTTGGAAGTCTTGAAAGTCTCCAGAGAAGGAGACTCCACAACCTCTCTGGGCAGCCTGCTCTAGGGCTCCAGCACCCTCACAGAAAAGAAGTTTTTCCTCATGCTGAGGTGGAACCTCCTGGGTTCCAGTTTGTTTCCATTGTCCCTTGTCCTAGTCTTAACATTTCCTTTCAGACTCCTTCAAACCACAACTTCTGGCAACTACTAAAGCCACTGTACTCCAGCTGTGGAGAAGAGCTGTCCTGAATTATCCTTCCCCATTTAGAGGTTACCTAAGGATGCCAGTAGCCTGGATGAGCCTGACAGCTTGATAGAACAATCATTAATTCTCTTAATTGCAACCTCTGCTCCTAAATCCAGCCTGTGAAAAGAAAGGAAGAAAAAAGGTTATTTTGATTTATATAGAAACTCTGAAGACTTTTGCATTATTTTGTTGTCACCTGGGAGACAAACAAACAATGGAAGGCTGACACCAATGTCACATTTTGCAGAATATTAATTTCAACTTGGAACATAATTATCAGCTCTACTTGGGAAGCTACAGAAGATGACCTATCAAGGATGAGGGATGGGCAGTGAAACTGGCTGGCCTGAAATGAATTTTAAAACCCCCAAATATCTGCTGGAACCATGGAGCCATGGAGAGAGTCTGTGCAGCTCAGAAAGGTTTCAGAGCCACATAAAGTCATTTCTGAAAGAATATGGTAAAAGAGATGAGGCCAGATTGTGGAGGAACCCTCCCTGGAGGTCTTAAGGCCAGGCTGGATGAGGCCATGGGCAACCAAGATTAGTTGAGGGGCAACCTTGCCCAGGGGGACTTGCAGAAGATGATCTCTGAGTTCCCTTCCAACCTAAGCCATCCTATGATCTCCACCAAAAAAAAAAAAACCAAAAAAAACCCCAAAACCACCAAACCCCAAACCTGCATGCTTTGAAACTGTACAAGAAACCACAATGATTCCCTAAAAAACCACATTTCAAGTTTGGAGAGAAAAAAAAAATAATAAAAGATTAGCTGCTACTTTCCTTGCCTAAAATGTACTGTTCAGTCATGCAAGACACAGAGCAAATGTTTTTTCTTATCTGTAAAAGCACTTAAGCTGGAGCTTAACCTGGAGCATGTGAGAAATACTCCTGAAATCAATAACAAACTGCTGTTTAAGCTCTTAAAGGTAAGCAACTATTCAGGTGATTGCTGGGTAGAGCCAAGGTGCTCAGGTCCTTGAAGAAAGCTTTCATCTGCTAACTGGCAGAGTCTTTCTAAACCACCACCCTGCAGTCAGAAAAATGACAACATCCGGGGTGAAAACAAATGAACTCTGCTCACAAAGATGATCAGAGGGCTTGGAGCACCTCTTCCACAAGGACAGGCTTGGGATTGGGACTGTTCAGCCTGCAGAAGAGAAGGCTCCAGGGAGACCTTAGAGCAGCCTTCCAGTACCTGAAGGGAGCTACAGGAGAGCTGGGAAGGGCTTTTGATAAAGGCTTGGAGTGATAGGATGAGAGGGGATGGATGGAAGCTGCAAGAGGGGAGGTTTAGACTGGAGATTAGGATGAAATTCCTGACAGTGAGGGTGGGGAGACACTGGAACAGGTTGCCCAGGGAGGCTGTGGATGCCTCCTCCCTGGAAGTGTTGAAGGCCAGGTTGGATGAGACCTTGAGCAACCTGGGCTGGTGGGAGGTGTCCCTGTCCATGATTTTTAAGGTCCCTTCCAACCCAAACCCTTCTATGATTCTATGAAATCAGTGACCAGAGGGTTCTGCTGTCCCTTGGAAGTGATACCTGATGGGTCCGTGGAGAGAGAATTTCAATCCTATCATTGGCAACACCTTGGATGATTCCTGAGTCCCTGGAATATTCTTGTGAAGTCATTAGCCTTCCATCATGTAATTATGCATCTGTAATAAGAACTGTGAGTCAGGTTTATTCTGGAAATTAGCAAAGACAATAAAAATCTAATAGCTGAGTTCAAAGACTCAGCAGCTCTGTGTCTCCTGATCTTGATTTACAGTGCTGCTGGAAATGAGATTTGAAAGGGAGCTGCTCATTTCCTCACTCACACCACGACCATCCAGGAGCTCCATGGCTGTTTACAACACTTCTACTCATCCACACAGCAAATGTTATGCAATGTGATGGCAATAATTAGCTTTGACTGCAGGCAAACCCCTGAATAAAGGGCTGCTTTCATGGGCTGAAACAAAGGAGGGGCTCTGTGACCTCTCTCTGGCTTCCTGGGGTAATTTTAGCATTCACAGTCACAGCTATTAAGGAAATATTTCTCATACTCTCACATTTTTCCTTCTTACTGTGGGTGTTGGTTATACCATTTCATTTCACACAGAGCAGCATTTTGCTAGGCACAAAGAGGCCAACCCATGGGCAGGTGACTGGGAGGGTTGGATTGGAGGTCTCCCTTCCAACCCCTGCCATTCTGTGATTCAATGATTCTGTGCTTCTATGATTCAATGATTCTAGGATCCAGGATTCTATCATTCCATGAAGCTATGATCTAAGATTCTGTGATTCAATGACTCCATGATCGTATGACTACTCTCAGTGACATTATCTCAATGGACTTTCTTAAAATATTCAGAGTTAACATCAAAATAATAATGATAATGATGAGGAGAAGAAGAAGAAGAATGGAAGAAGAAAAAGAAGAGGAAAAGAAGAAGAGGAAGAAAAGAAAAAAGAGAAAAGAAAAAGAAAAAAGAAAAGAAAAGAAAAGAAAAGAAAAGAAAAGAAAAGAAAAGAAAAGAAAAGAAAAGAAAAGAAAAGAAAAGAAAAGAAAAGAAAA